>CM035409.1:192922960-193045460 GCA_020310875.1 Ceratopteris richardii
CTAAAAAGGATCCACCAAGCTCAGAGAAACCATCTCTACAATATGACTGAGAAAACTGAGAGATATGGCAGTGAGTAGTACACTTCACAAGAACATGGAAATATGAACTCAAATGATCATGAAAATGAAAGTATATTGCTTGTACAATACAATGGACTTACTGATACATATGTGTGCATTGTAATCACACCTTGATATGGCCTAAATCTCAGCTCTTGGAGGTTTTCACATAGGTCTCTCTAACCACGACTAAAACTGCCATCTATTTATAGTTGAGTTTGGGAGGCTAACTTCCCTCAATCACTCTCCAATCAATTAGTGATTGATTTGATTCTCTATCTACCACAAATCACAAATTCGTGGCTCCTCTTTCCCTTTTTGATCAAGTGAACTATGACTTTGTGGGACTCAAGCCAATACTTAGGCTTGTCATAGACTTGCTCCAACAAGAGAGAGAGAGAGAGGGAGAGGGGATTTGTGCACACTACAGACCCCCACATCAAGCTTTTGCACGGTCCCGATGCAACTTCTTCTTCATTCGCTTATTTGAATAGACCAAAATAAACTGCAAACACTGAATGAAATGTGGTATGTATAGTGGATGAAGTTCTTCCATCTTGCCTTAATGCAGGTAATTCTTCACCCTGGAGATATTAACCAGGGGTATCTTCTTACCCTGCAAATCCTCTAGATGCACTGCTCCATGTGGTAATACCTTTACCACTTTGTATGGTCCTATCCATTTGGGTGCCAATTTTGTTGAGACTGGTGGGATTTGATGCACCAAAACCAAGGATCCTTCCTGTACTTCATTGGTCCTAAGATACCTGTCGTGCACTTGTGTTACTTGAAGTTTTTGCATTGCTACTTCTCTATATTCTTCTAATGCCACCACTCTATTAATGGGAGGTTCAATTCCAATGGTTTTGGCTCCAAGTTCTTTTTTGATAATAAATTCAAATGGAGCTAATGCCTCTTTTCCATATACTAAGCAAAATGGACTCTCACCAGTGGTTCCCCTCTTATTGGAGCTTTCTGCTTGGCCATTCGCCCTTGTATAGTAGGCACATGAAAAACTTTGTACCTGAGAAATATAAATTGGAGCAATTGATTTACAAAATGAGTGCCCCTATCACTAGTGATTTCTAGTGGGCAGCCGAATCTTGAGAAAATACGTTTATACAAAAACTTAGCTACTGTTAAAGCCTTGCAGTCCACAGTAGATTTAGCCTCTATCCATTTAGTTGCATAACATGTGGCCATCAAAATATACTTCTTACCCCCAGGTTGACCAATTGGACTAATTGGTCCTATGAAGTCAAGACCCCATCGTTCGAATGGTCGCCATCCTGTAGATATGACTAATGGTTGGAAATTCAATCTGGTTGGCCTAGCAGCACATCTCTAGCAAATGTGGCATTCTTTTGCAAACTTGATCGCATCCTTGTAAATATAAGGCCACCATAGTCCTTCGTGGATAATTCTGTGAACCAATTCTTCCCCCTTTAGATGCCCTTCACTGTGTGCAGCCTCTAGCAAAAGATTTACCTCCTCTAGATAAACACACTTTAGCAAGATACCATCCTTCAATATCTATATAAATTTCCACTTATAAGTGAGTATGCTTTGGTTTTTAGGAGCAATCGTCTCTTTTCTATAGGTGTCAAGTGTTCTGGAAGGTTCCCAGTAGTGAGAAAATGGAGAATTCCATCATACCAATTAGACTGAGTTGCTACTAGGAAGAGATTACTATCCACGAGTTCATCATTAATACCTATTGCCTTCTCGCTCATTGCAATCCTGGATACTTGATCTGCCATGTAGTGCTCTCTTCCTGGCTTAATACGAATATCAAAGTTAAATTCTTGAAACATGAGTTACCATCTCCAAACCCTTCTAGCCACTCTAGGCTTGTTTATCAAGTACTTCAAGAGCCGATGGTCAGATATGACTATAAAATGTACACCGAGAAGGTAATGCCGAAACTTCTGAAGAGCAAATACAATAGCCAAACCTTCCCTTTCAGTAGTAGTGAAATTCCTTTCTGCTTTGGTGAGAAGTCTGCTGGCATAGGAGATAGGTCTATCAACCTTGTGTGATGATGGTTGAGCTAGAACCGCACCAACAGCATGAAGATTGGCATCTGTATGCACATGAAACTCTAATGACCAGCTAGGAACACTTAAAAGTGGAGCAGTCCATAGCCTTAATTTTAGTTCACAAAATGCTTTCTGAGCTTCAAAACTCCATGAAAAGGGGACCTTTTTACTGGTAAGCCTTGACAAGTGCTTAGCTATTTTTGAATACATTCATATGAATCTTCTATGGTATCCTAAAAGCCCAAAAAACTTTTCACTTCCTTTCGGCTTTGTGGAATAGGCATGGAAAGAATAGACATAACCTTTGCTGGGTCAACCGTTATTCCTTCAGCAGATACTATGTGACCAAGAAGAGTGCCCTTGGTGACCAAAAAATGACATTTAGCAGGATTTAACTTCAAACCTGTTTTGAGACATTGCTCAAAGATTTCCTTATTTTCCAAATGATCATGGAAATCTTGAATTGCTGCTCTTCTATCTATGCCTGAAAACATAGAAAAGTCATCCATAAAAATGTGCAAAAAAGTTGTTAACCACTTGCCCAATATCTCATACATTGTTCTATTGAATGAAGCTGGTGCATTTTTCAAGCCGAAAGCCATGCTAGTATAGACATAAGTGCCCCATGGAGTGACAAAGGTTGTCTTGTCCCTATCATCAGGATGGATCACTATCTGATTGTAGCCACTAAAACCATCCAGAAAGCTATACAAAGTGTGTCTAGGTACTTCCTCAAGTGCTTGCTCTATGAAGGATTGAGGAAATCCATCTTGAACAGTTACCTTATTCAAGGCATGAAAATCAACACAGACTCTTATTTTTCCACTGTTTTTCTTGGGTACAATAACCATAGACGAGAACCACCTGGAATGTTCTACTGGAACAATTATACCTGCTTCTTCTAGGTTTGTAATTTCCAACTTTACCGCCTCTACATACTTTGGATTGAGTCGATAAGGTCTACTTCTTGCACGCGCGGCTCCCTCAACTAAGGGTATCGAGTGTAATCCAAGCTCCTCTGGTATCCCTATTAAATCTTTGTAGGACCATGCGAAGACATTTTTGTATCTGTAGTAAAGGGGGATAATGCCATAGCCAAGAGGCCAAGTGGACTACTTGAGGGTTCTCTTCATCCCCTAGATTTACTTCTTGGACCAGTGTTTCAGGACTATTCTTGCTTGAGAAATCATCTCCATTGTATGGAGGAGTGGACTTTAGCTTATATTTTGCAATATGTTCTTTGGTCCATCCTTGACGTATATCCGAAAAGGGGAGATCTTCTCTGCATTTAGGCTCATAACTTCCCTTCCCTGATACTTCTATAGTTGTTGCCCCTTCAAATTTTGTATTCTCCTGCAAACTCTCATTCTCCAACTCCTTGTGAACTTCATGGCCTTTTCCTGCAACTCCTTCATCTACAACTTCTTCCTCTATTTCACTGATTTCCACTGTGCAACACTCTATACTTTCCATCATCCAATTCAATAATGTACCTTCTTCTTGGGGTAAAGAATAGTATACCCAGTAGTTTTCTCTGAGTCGAATCCTTCTTCCAAATGTAGTTGCAGTTGGCTATTGGTGTTTGTTGAAATCCACTGTTTGTTTTTCCCCCAATCCTGCAAAGCTTTTTCTTGCCTCAGCCAAGGTCTTCCCAGGAGTAAAGGGTAAGAATTCTCCTGTGGAAGTGAAATAACAACAAAATCTAGAACAAAGTGACAACCCTGTACTATCATCAGTAGCTTTTTAATAATGCTGACTGGCGCAACTCAATGTTGATCTGCTAGGGTAACTGTGAATGGTGCCATCTTGGTGGGGTTCAAATTCAATTTCCTCATTGTGAAATTTGGCATCAAATTAATGCCAGAGCCTCCGTCTATAATCAAACATGTGAGAGCTTCATCCTTTATAAGAACAGACAACCTTGAGCTTTGGTAGTCTTCCATGGGTGCAAGGGAAAATCAACCATGAAACCATCTATGCTAGTTGGTTGGCTCAAGTAAGCAGAGTGTACCATCTTTAATAAGTCACTTCTTATTTTTTAATTCATCTTTATGAGTTTGTATAGACTAACCTTGTGATGAATACCTTTCAAGATCTGCTCAACGTTTACCTCATGTGTGTCTTCTTGCAGACTTGTTGGTTGGTCCCTTAGTGAAGTAGTCATACTTTCATAAGCTCCTTCAATATTTGCTTGGCCCTTCCACCCAGCCTTCTTTTCCTCCTCTCTATCCTAGAGTCCTTGTTGTTCCTCTCTACAAGTTGCTACTCGTCTGGCTCTAGTCATCATGGGCACTGACAAAGATGAAACAACATAAAATTGAATGTTCATACCTTCTACTTGTGGGGAGACTGCAATCATGTGAATTGGAGCAGGGCAGCTCCTTGGGCAATCTTTGGTGTAGTGATCCTTAGCCTCTGGACAATGCTGAAAAGAAGGTGCATCTTTTGGAAGGGAACACCTATTTTGCATATGGCCATACTCACCACAAAAATAACACATCAAAGGCCTATTATATCAGGGCTTCGTTGGATGATTCTCCTCTCTATTAGGTGCATTTGAAGTACTGGCATAATATGAATCCAGAGCTTGAGGGTTACCTCGTTGTTGTGTACCCTTGAGGTAGTAACACCTCTAGCTTCATGCCCATCCTTTCCACAAAATTGACAACTTACTTTGTTAGGACAATTAGTATTGGAATGTCCATTGTTCTTACATATTGTACACCAAATGTGCCTTCTTATATCCTAAGTGGTCCGCAAATCTTCTAACTCACGGCGAAGTTGGGCTACTTCATCATTACTATGACGCAACGATGGCAAGACCTTCTCTTCTTTGTGATTTTGTTGCATTCTCAATGCCTCCAGTTCCTTCCTCAGTTTCCCAATAGGGTCTAGTTCTGCAACATAATTCGGTTGTGTATCCCCTTCAAAATGTTTCCTAGCTTCTTCAATGCGTGATGCTGCTGCAAAAAAATCATTAAGGATTGCATCCAATCTAAGAGACTCATGTAGCTTCTACTAAGATGACCTGGGCAAAGCTTTTTCTATCCATTTTTTAACCAAGAAATCACCTGGGGCATGTGGAAGACGTGCAACAAGTGCTTTTGTCCTAGTGTGAAGTTCATGGAAGGATTCACCTGATCTTAGCCTTAGATTCTCGAGTTGGTCTAGACCTCTTTCTGAGGAGTCACTAGGTTGAAATGTTTGTGAGAATGCCGTCTTCAGAGCCTCCCATGTAGCAAAATGGCCACTTGCATATGGACTGTACCATTTGTTAGCAAGGCCTTCCAATGTGGATGGGAAGAGTACCAGCATTGCATCCTCTCTATTCTGCAGACCTCATCCACGGCATAAGGAGATGAACCTCCTCACATGATCATCAACATCCTCATAAGCTTGTCCCTTGAATGTTGGGAACTTGATATTGAGTCTCGAGAGTAAATGGGAGAGATCCTCCATTTGCACTGGTGTTTCCTCTGATGTATCTGAGGAGAAGTCTAATGTTCTCCTATGATTCTCCTTTGACAGTGGTGTCACACCCAAATCAACGCATAAATTTAAAGGAGGTAGAGGGGATGTTGTTTCACTAGTCGAAGATATAGTTGACTTGTTAAGGCTCCTTCCTACACGAAGAGGCTCCTTATCTGCTCGCATATGGGTCATGTACCCACTTGCAAAATGCAATAGGGCAAAAAATAATGGAAAAGGACTATTTACTATGCTCACGGCCTCTTACAGAAATGCAATGGTCCCACCGGGCATGCCAAACTGTAGAGAAGGTACTGGGGTACCCACTTTTAACAAGAGTAGGCAATATGCATTTCGAGTACTTCAGCTACTCAAGGGAGGTTCTCCTTAGGGAAATATACCCTTTAACACTTCTGTGAGCAGGCGTGATCGCAATGATACACAATAATGTAGACACTCAGAAAGGAGATCAATGCCAATGGAAATAGTGAAGGATGGAACCACTCCTTAGTTCACATAGATGATTACAATATAGGCAAAAGAAATACTCTAAAGTTTCAATACAAGAGAACCATCGAATACAATGATCATAACTAGATGAAGACGTGCACTGATTGGTACATAGATATGAAGACGTGTATCAAGAATGACAAACTCAAACCCCTGACTCACACTGTAGGACAAATTCAAGCCACACCCTCACACTATAGTTCTATTAGCCCTCCACTAGGAAGCCCACGCTCTATATCCTGAGCAGAGAGTGACTTCCTACAGTAGGCTTGTAGCCACAGAGTGCAAAGAGAGGACCCAAAGAGATGCCAGAATCCTCTGTACTTGTGTGTATCTGAGTCCTAATGAATCCAAGTCCATTGCTTTTACAATAGGCCAAAAGGGCCTTGCGGATTTCCCACGTTCATTGAGGATGCGCCGATTGATTGCCCTAAAATTAGAGGGGTAGATCAATTATGCCACCAATTTTGAATTGGATCCTCAAAAATTAGGCAGTCATCACGAATGGTTGGCGGCAATAGTCATTTCTCCATCTACACTTTTACCACTTACTCTTTTACTTTCACTTTTGAATCAAAGCTGAGATCTCATTATGTGCCGCCGTGATATTGTACTGCCCCTCAGAACTCCTCCTTCACCTAATGCACATAACTCTTGTAGTAGTTTTTGACCCTTATATGGTGGATGGTGTGGTTGGAGAGATGGAGGGACGGTGGGATGGAGGGTTGATTCTCCCCCCACCAATCATAGAGCCCAAGGAATTCCCTTAAGAAATGAAGTAAAACGTCTGTAATCAAATATCCTTTGTTAAAGCAATGAGTAACAATGTAGTCCAATTCTCCAAAGCTTTGGGTGTTCCAATCTGGGTGTGTTGTATTCTTCATGCAACTTGCAAGTTGAAGTGTATGATTATGTACTATTGAGGGTGCCACACAATCACCAGATGCTAAAGCTGCTAAGGAGGTTGAGTAACAAAGAGTCCTTGAGAGGGGCATTCAACAAAGAGAGTTGAGATAGGAGGAAAGGCTGCGGCACGAAGATGAGAGCGAGAGTGAGAGAGAGAAAGAGAGAGAGAGAGAGAGAGAGAGAGAGAGAGAGAGAGAGAGAGAGAGAGAGAGAGAGAGAGAGAGAGAGAGAGAGAGAGAGAGATGGCGGGTGGGGAGAGGAGGGGGCCCGGGGGAGGGAGTTGTCAGAGGAGAGGGAGAGAGGGAGAGAGGGAGAGAGAGAGAGGGAGAGAGAGAGAGAGAGAGGGAGAGAGAGAGAGAGAGAGATGTAGAGAGAGAGAGAGAGAGAGGGATGGCAGGTGGGGAGAGGAGGGGGCCGTGTGGGAGGGAGCTACGGGAGGAGAGGTAGAGAGAGAGAGAGAGAGAGGGAGAGAGAGAGAGAGAGAGAGAGAGAGAGAGAGAGAGAGAGAGAGAGAGAGAGAGAGAGAGAGAGATGGCAGGTGGGGAGAGGAGGGGGCCGGGGGGGGAGGGAGCTACGAGAGGGGAGAGAGAGAGAGAGAGAGAGAGAGAGAGAGAGAGAGAGAGGGAGAGAGACAGAGAGAGAGAGAGGAAGAGAAAGGGAGAGGGAGAGAGAGAGAGAGGGATGGCACGTGGGAGAGGAGGGGGCCGCGAGGGAGGGAGCTGTGGGAGGAGAGGGAGAGAGAGAGAGAGAGAGAGAGAGAGAGAGAGAGAGAGAGAGAGAGAGAGAGAGAGAGAGAGAGAGAGAGAGAGAGAGAGAGAGAGAGAGAGGGAGGGGGTGGCGGGTGGGGAGAGGAGGGGCCCATGGGGGAGGGAGCTACGGGAGGAGGGAGAGAGAGAGAGAGAGAGAGAGAGAGAGAGAGAGAGAGAGAGAGAGAGAGAGAGAGAGAGAGAGAGAGAGAGAGAGAGAGAGAGAGAGAGAGAGAGGGGATGGCGGGTGGGGAGAGGAGGGGGCCATGGGGGAGGGAGCTACGGGAGGAGAGGGATAGAGGGATGGAGAGAGGGGGAGAGAGAGAGAGGGAGAGAGAGAGAGAGAGGGAGAGGGGATTTGTCCACATTACAGTAAAGAAGATGATCATTTATTGTACATAGATTGAGGATGGTCAAATCATGTTGCATGCACCATAGATCTCTTATCTGACTTGGAAATTCCCAAGCATAGACATGAAGTTAATACAAGGGGTGACACAAATCATAGTGTAGAGAAGATTGGTGATGGCAAATCTTTCAATGGCGAGAAAAACATTCTGAGCAAGGTACTCTATGTTCCCACTATTATAAAAAACCTATTAAGTGTAGGCCAAATAGTTGAGAAGAGCTTGCAAGTTAGGCTCACCCAGCATGGAGCTTTTGTGGAAGATCCATGTGAGTGCTTCCAGAAGATAGACAACCATGAGAAGCATGGTAGGATCTTTACTTTTGAAGTAGGAAAAACCAAAAACATAGCTCTATTTAAATTCGGGTCTCAAACCCTAAGTGAGCTTGATGTGTGGCATAAGAGGTTAGCTGATGTGAATGAAAGATCCTTAAAGGATATATGCAGGGATCAAAGTGTTCTTGGATTGCCAAACATATCAAAGCAACACATTAGCAATGGATGTGATGCATGTCAGATTAGGAAGGCACAAAGGAAACCATTCAACCATAAAGGCTACATCCACAACAACTTATTCGACTTGGTACATACAAATGTATGGGGCCCAAGCCAAAGAACCTTCATTGGTGGTATCAAAGTATTATGTCTCATTCATTGATGATCATAATAGATGGACTATTCTGTACTTTATGAAGAGGGAACAAAGAAGGAAGACTCTTCACATTGAAGATTCAAGGTAATTTTGGTCATGCCTTGTTCACTTATGGATGACATAAGATCTCTGAGTTAGATCTTTGGCACAAAAGGCTTGGAAATTTCAATGAAAGATGTATTAAGGATATGATTAACAATGGTTCAGTGCTTGGATTGCCTAATGTTGCAGGTCAACATATGACATACAAGTGTGAGGCATGTCAACTAGGTAAGGCTCATAAACAATCTTATTCCAAGCAAGGTTTCATGTATTCAGAGAAGCTTGAATTGGTACATATAGATGTGTGGGTACCATCAAAGGATTTCAATATAAATCGTTCAAGATATTATGTGATTTATGTTCACGATGCTACCAGGTGGATCACTATCTATGTGATCAAAGATAAGTCAGAGGTATTTAGTACATTTAAACATTATCATGTGTATGCAGAAAGAATCATAGGTCAAAAGTTGAAGAGACTAAGGTCAGATGGAGGGGGAGAGTATTTCTCTAATGAATTCAGTGATTATTTATGGAATGCAAGTATAAAAAGGGAAGTGACTTGCAGGTACTCTCCTCAACAAAATGGTGTAGCAGAAAGGAGAAATAGAACTCTTGTGGAGTTTGCAAGATCCATGATGAAGGAGAAAAATTGTCCAAATTATTTGTGGGTTGAGGTTGTAAATACAGCTACATATTTGGTCAATAGGTTACCATGTAAAGTTTTGCAGGGTATGATACCATATGAGGCATGGTGGGTTAAGAGACCTACATTACATCATTGAAAAGTATTTGGATGTCTAGCCTGTGCATATGTGCCATCTCAGTTGAGGAATAAATTGGAACCTAAAGCTGAAAAGCATGTGTTCATTGGATATGATGATACGCAGGTGGGATACATGTTGTGGAGTCCATGCACAAAACAATTCCTTGTATCAAAGGATGTTACATTTGATGACCAAGGTACTTGGTATGCAGGTACAATCAATATTCATGCAGGTGATAAAGAAAATATGCATCAGAGGAAAGGTAAATCAAAGGTTCAGATATTTGATGAAGAAGAGAACAATGAAGTATAAGTTGAAGTTATAGAAGTTCCAAGGTTTGATTCGGAATGTGGTGAACCAGAAACTTCAAGAAGTGGAGAACTCAGAAGGTCATCAAGACACAAATGGGAATCTGCAAGGTATAGCTATGACACTTCTTTTTTGGCTACTAAGGATTATGCTTACATGGTGAAAGTAGATGAAGATTCTTCTACATATGAAGAGGCAAAAGGTAAGGAAAATTGGAAGAAAGCTATGCAGGAAGAGTATGATGCATTGATGGAGAATGAGACATGGGATTTGGTTCCTAAATCAAGTAGCCACAAGATCATTGGATGCAAGTGGGTCTACAAGACAAAGAGGTATGGAGATGGAAGTGTGTCTAGGTATAAAGCTAGACTTATTGTGAAAGGGTTTGCTCATACATATGGAATATATTATGATGAGACCTATAGTCTTGTGGCAAAGATGACAACCATCAGGACACTCATAGCCATTCCTGCATGTAAAGGTTGGAGACTATGTCAATTAGATGTGACGAATGCTTTTCTAAATGTTTTTAGATGATGTTTTTATGGAGCAACCACAAGAATTCAAAGATGAAAGGTATCTAGATCATGTATGTAAGCTCAAGAGAGCTTTGTATGGTTTGAAGTAGGACCTAAGGGCATGGAATTATAGACTTGTGAAGTTCTTCAAGGAACTTGGTTTTCAAGTATCTAAAGTAGATAGTAGCTTGTTTGTGAAAGCAAGTGATGATGGGTTCATTTACATGTGCATATATGTTGATGATATACTTCTTATAGGTACAAATGAGAAGGGCATACAAAGCCTAAAGAAGCAAATGGAGAAAGAGTTCAAGATTAGTGACTTGGGAGACTTGTCATATTTCTTGGGCATAGTGATCTCATATACTCAACATGGAGTGTAGGTAACTCAAGAAAGGTATTTGAAAAATTTGTTGATCAAGTTTAAAATGGAAGATTGTAGGGTAGCACCTACTCCAATGGAGGTGAATCACAAATTGAGTAGATATGGAGGACAAGAATTCAAGGATATGAAATTGTATCAAAGTTTAGTTGGTAGTCTTATCTATGCTACATTAACTAGGCCTGATTTGTCATATGCAGTTGGAGTGTTGTCTCAATTCATGCATTGTCCTAGGAAAGAACATTGGGTTACAGGACAAAGGGTGTTGAGATACATTAAGGGTTCACTCAAAGAAGGTTTGTATTATAGTATTACATCAGATACAAACATCAAGATATATAGTGATACAGATTGGGCCGGTAATCCTGATGATAGGAGATCAACATATGGATACTTGTGTTATGTGGGAGATAAGTTAATCTCTTGGTTTTCTAAGAAGCAACACATAGTTGATTTATCATCTAGAGAGGCAGAGTATAAAGGTATGGTTGAAGGTGCAAAGGAATTCATATGGCTAAAGTCTCTTATGAAGAGTTTTGACATCATTTAGAGTACACCCACTATTCATGGAGATAACATGAGTTCATTGTATCTAGCTGCTAACCCTATTTTTCATGCCAGGACTAAACACGTTGAGATTCAATATCACTTTCTAAGAGAGAAGGTGATGGATAAGGAGATGGAAGTCGTACATACTTTAACAAATGATCAGATTGCAGATATGCTAACCAAAAGCTTGGATGGACCAAAGCTACAGAGATTCAAAGACATGGCAGGTATAAAGAAGATAGAGAAAAACTCAATTGATGATTGAGGGGGAGCTCTTGGTGCAAGAAAATCACCAATTGATGTCTTTGATAAATAAGTGAAGTCAAAGAATGAAGAAAAGATTGATTTATGAAGCTTGAAGATAGTACATGTTCAGAAGATGAAGACTTGTATACATATGTACAGTAATTTAGAGTTAGTTGACTTATACTGTTGACTTATACCTTTTGTATGGTCATGAGCTTGTACATATATGGCTATATATACAAGTAAAAAGTCAAGTCAAATATGAGAGAGATGAGGAAGCATGAGATGAAATGATTTAGAAGTTAGAATGATCATTAGACACATGAGATTGTGAGGAATAATTCTCTCATCATTCAGATGTAATTTTTCTCCATAAATGAAGAAGTTTTGCGCCCGATATTTCTCAGTGTTCTCCTTCTATGCTTGATCATTTCAAGGATCCTTTTGTAGATGTCTAATTCCACAGTTAATGAGTCTATGGTTAAAGTTTGAGAGTCTAGTTGTATACAAACTGAGAGAATTGTTAGTAGGAACATTTGTATGTGAAGAACTGTTGAGAGACTTTTGAAATAGGTGCAAAATTTGATGTTAATGTTTTGGTCAGTGCTCCTTCCACACTGTAAAGTTTTGAGGAAGCAAGCACTCATTCTTTAAGTTGGAAGGTGAGCTACCTATGGATAAAAGCATTTGAATAAATAGCTTATAATTTGAGAGAACCATGATCAAGAAGTTATAGATGTCAAAGTCGACTATAGAAAAGTTCAGTTTTAGACATAGGTGAATTCTAAAGATCATCTCTCAAGTTCTACTTAATTGTTTTGAATGATTTCACTTGGAGAAGGTGCACATATATTAGCCAACACCGTGTGCGAAAGTTTTGTCAAAGACATTACACATTTTATTAGTCAATGAGTGAATTATGTGCAGCAGACTTTCTAAGTACTAACTCTCTTCAGAGTTTGTTCAAGATTTGATAACTGAGTATTGATCCTCCAAATTGGTAAAGGTTTTGAGTTGTTCTTGATATAGAGGTGCTCTAACATCAAGGATAACTTGTTCTTTTGGAGATTAACACTCTCCATCAGTGGTATCAGAGCAGGAATCATCAAAATTGAAGAAAGGAGGACCCCAACTGCTGCAATCATAAAGAAATCAACACTTGAAGGTTCAAAAGGTGAAAGCTTGAAGGGAAAGCTTGAGAAGGAGACCAGAAGTTATCAAGAAGATCAGAAGAAACTTCATTCAAAGTATAGGTAACCTTATTCCTCATAAAGGTTGAAGAATTTAATACACAAGTGAAGAAAGGATGGGAGATTCTCTTCAAATAGAGAAATTGGATAGAGAAAACTATCGAGCTTGGTTAATGAGGATAGACGCTCATCTCATGAGCAAAGATTTGATAGGTTACATTACAAGTGAAGATGAAAAGTCACAATTCAGAGATCCTAGTGTTCCAACTAGGGATGAGTTATAAGATTTGAAGACTTGGATGAAGAAGGATGCTCAAGCAAGGAGCATTATTTACATGGGAGTCAATGACTAGTTGCTACCTCACATTAGAGGTCTTGAAAGTGCAAGTGATATATGGAATGCTTTGGAGGAGCATTTCCAAAACACTACAAAGTCAAGGAAGGCATCTTTGTGGGCAAATTTTACCACATTCAAGAAGAAGGCTTCTCAATCCATCTCTAATTACGTAACAAGGATAAAGGACATTGCAGATGCATTAGGAGTAGTTGATGAAGATATTGAGGAGGATAAATTGGTAAGGAAAATCCTTACAAGTTTGAGAGGTGATGAGAAATGGAAGCCATTCATTTTGTCTACTGAATTGTCACTAGACCGTTTCACTCCTGATTTAATCAGTTGCTAGGACACATGCTAACCTTTGAGCAGGATGTCAAAGGAGAAGGTGATAAGAGTACAGGTCAAGCAATGTATTCGAAGAATAAGAAGAAGAATAGCAAAGGTAAGCAACAAGAAAATGAAGATGAAGGTACAACTAACTTCCTAAGAGGAAGAGGAGGTGGAAAAGGTAGAGGAAGAGGTAGAAGCAATAAAGATGGAGCCAAAGCAAATCACTTAGCTCATGGTTGTTTGCATAATGATGGATATAATCAAAACTTTAATTCAAGAGGAAGAGGTGGCAGAAACCTAAGAGGTAATTTCAGAGGTAGAGGTAGTAGAGGTTACTTTGGAAGAAATGCAGGTAGAGGATTCCAAAGTCAATCCTACAACAATACCTACTACAATTATGCTTCAGATCAGAAGGAGGATTCAACCTTGATTATGAATGCAACTTGTGAAAGGAAAAGTGAAGACCAAAGAGTGTTCTACATTGACTCAGGGTGTAGCAATCATCTGAGTGGTAACATAGCCTTGATGACTGATTTGGAGAATAAGGTAACTAATCATGTAGTTCAAATAAGTGACAATACAAAGCACAATGTGATGTCAGTTGGATCACTTAAAGCCAGGGATGTAAGTACTCTTCTAAGTAAGGTCTTGTATGTTCCTACAATTCCAAAGAATTTGATAAGTGTAGGGAAAAGTTGAAAAAGGTTATGAAGTAAGGTTCACTAATGAAGGAGTGTTTGTGGAAGACCTTAGCAATGGGTATAAACAAATTGTTTCAGGGAAGAAAGAAGGAAGACTCTTCACATTGAAGATTCAAGGTAATGTTGGTCATGCCTTGTTCACTTATGGAGGACATAAGATCTTTGAGTTAGATCTTTGGCACAAAAGGATTGGACATTTCAATGAAAGAGGTATTAAGGATATGATTAATAATTATTGAGTGCTTGGATTGCCTAATGTTGCAGGTCAACATATGACATACAAGTGTGAGGCATGTCAATTAGGTAAGGCTCATAAGCAATCTTATTCCAAGCATGGTTTCATGTATTCAGAGAAGCTTGAATTGGTACATACAAATGTGTCCCCTGGGGACCATCAAAGGATTTCAGTATCAATGGTTCAAGATGTTATGTGATTTATGTTGATGATGCTACCAGGTGGATCACTATCTATGTGATCAAAGATAAGTCAGAGGTATTTAGTACATTTAAACATTATCATGTGTATGTAGAAAGAATCACAGATCAAACGTTGAAGAGGCTAAGGTCAGATGGAGGGGGAGAGTATTTGTCTAATGAATTCAGTGATTATTTATGGAATGCACGTATAAAAAGGGAAGTGACTTGAAAGTACTCTCCTCAACAAAATGGTGTAGCAAAAAGGAGAAATAGAACTCTTGTTGAGTTTGCAAGCTCCATGATGAAGGAGAAAAATTGTCCAAATTATTTGTGGGCTAAGGCTATAAATACAGCTACATATTTGGTCAATAGGTTACCATGTAAAGCTTTCTAGGGTATGACACCATATGAGGCATGGTGGGGTAAGAGACCTACATTAGATCATTGCAAAGTACTTGGATGTTTAGCCTATGCATATATGCCTTCTTAGTTGAGGCATAAATTGGACCCTAAAGCTGAAAAGTATGTGTTCATTGGATATGATGATAAACAAATGGATATAGGTTGTGGAGTCCATCCACAAAACAATTCCTTGTATCAAAGGATATTACATTTGATTAGCAACGTACTTGGTATGCAGGTACAATCAATATTCATGCAGGTGATGAAGAAGGTATGCATCAGAAGAAAGGTAAATCAAAGGTTCAGATATTTAATGAAGAAGAGAACAATGAAGTACAAGTTAAAGTTGAAGAAGTGTCAAGGTTTGATTCAGAATGTGATGAACCAGAAACTTCAAGAAGTGGAGAACTCAAAAGGTCATCAAGACACAAATGGCAACCTGCAAGGTATAGCTATGACACTTCCTTTTTGGCTACTAAGGATTATGTGTTGCAGAGCAAAGAGAGCACAAGGCAGAGAAAAAGAAGGGCCCCAAAATTTTTCCTATTTGGACACCTTATTTTTGTATTATGACCATTCTTGTAATATATTTTCCATTGTAAATGCACTAGAGGAGTTCTCTAGATGCATCCCCACTGAAGATTAGTAGCGTACCCATGTAAATTAGTAGGAAATTAGCCTTTTAGTGAATAAAGTGCCAGTCTCTTGTGTGAAAAGACCATTTTTAGGGCACAAGTATATAAGTCAATTTGTGACTCTTTGTAAAGACTTTTGGCCATTGTGAGAATCAAGAGCACAAAAATTCGAATTTGTGTCTTCTCCTCTCCGTATCGTCTTCTTTGTGAACTTGTGTGCATGTGTGTTGTTTGAAAAGAGTATTAGGAAGTGTTGTCTATCCATGAAAGTGTTTGTTTGCTGTGGTTAAGGTGTGTGTAAAGTGTAGGAAGTGCTGAAGTGTAGGAAGGTCATTCCCGCGACTCAGTATTTTGCTCATAACTTGAAATAAAAGCATCAGAATTGAGTTAAAATACCACCATTGGATGTGTCTTCTTGAGAGCTTCGAAATGCATATGCTACTTGCTATATTTGGAGTTCGGAGCTAAGAGAAAAGCTCAATTTACTGTTGGCTGCTGTTCCAAGTATCGTGACACCATGACTGACAGTTGAAGCTTGTTTGGATTAGTCTTTGCCTTGTTTACACTCTTTGAGTAACTCATTTTCCTTGATCGTCATTAGAATGCATGTCTTCATACACTCGGCTAGGTTTTGATACTCATCGGATTGATAATTAAAGCGTGAATCCCCACTATATGCACTTGAGGGGGATTGAGGTATAGTCTCTTTCTCCACAAGTCCCTAAGTTGGTTCTTAGCTACACACGTTTTTTGGCGCCGTTGCCAGGGAGTGTCGAATCAAACCGAGGCATTCGTGTGATGGTAAGTAGCTTTTTGCATTGAAGCGAGAGGAGCAGTAATGATTTTCTCTTCTTTGATAAGTCACATTCATCCGCACTTACTACTTCTCACTCTTGAAGTGTGTGTAGTGAATTATTAGTCTAGGGAAGTGTAATAGGCCTCTTTTCTAGTGAAATAATTCATTTTGAACTTTCTGAATTTTATTGTGGGGATAATGCTTAGAACGAATAATAGGTCATTTTATGCATGTAGGAAAAATTATTGGGTTGACAAGTTTCATATTCTCTCTCTAGACCTTAATTGCATCATGTTTTCCAGTGGGATTTTGAAGGTGAAGATGAAAGAATTAAGGAATATGAAAGAAAGGTAGAGCAAGTATAAGAGAATGTACCTCGTTCAGGGTCCTACATTTAGTTCATTGTAAGAAAATGCCTTGATTTTACTCTCTCTCTAGAATTTGGAAACTTGCAGGGCTCAAAAGTGGCATTTGGAGATGGATTTGGATCTCGGACGTCTCTAACACTATTGTGCAGATCAAAAAATTGAATAAAAGTTTCTCTCACAAGCTTAAGCTAATTCCTCATTGTTTTTGAGTTATAGAGCTTTAAAAAGTGCTGTTTTTTCCAACACTTAAAAAAACTAAAAAAAAAAAAAACGAGGGCTTATCTAATTCTATTCGAATCTATGATTCAGATGCTCATGTGTCACCATGTCTAATTATGGATGTTTTCGAATATGTATTCTTGGTGTTTTTCTGTTATTTTTGACAGGTACGCTAAAGAAAGAAAGCACACTACGATCGCATGGGTTTTTGCGAAAGTTTGGAGAAACTCGACTTTTTCTAAATTTGATGGATCGCACACTTCTTTGGAAAAAGGCAGCGATCAAACTGGGATATAGAAAAACCTGCGCATCAACGCAAAGGACACACAGAAATCTGAGAATTACCTTGTGATTGAGAGTGTGATTGAGAGTGAGAGTGAGAGTGAGAGTGTGATTGAGAGTGCGAGTGAGAATGCGATTGTGATAGCTGCGGGGTGGTCGGGAGGTAGAGGCTTCGTCAAGAAGCTATTGTCCAAAGCTATTGTAACCATTGATTCACATCTATAATATCAGAATTCTTCCTTCTCTACATCATATTTGTCCTACTCTTCCGAATCAGATTTTCTTTTACCTTGTGCAATCTCTGCGTTCTTCTCTCCACTGTTATTTCTAAGTAATTGAAAGATTGTGATTGGGGATAGATTGTGATTGAGGAAACGCTACAAGTGGTATCAGAGCAGAATCAATCCGCGGGAACGATGGAAGGTCTAACACAAAAGGTTCATGAACAAGAGGAGCTTATTCAAAAGCTTCTTGGTGAATTGCGCAAAGAACCAGGGGGAAAGCAACCAGAAGGAGCAACAAATTTGTTTGTGGAGCTGAACGATGAAATAGATGAAGGTGCGAGAACATCTAGCATGCCTCGCGAAAAACAAAAACGCAATTCTGAAGATATGGAACCAGGTGAGTTTGCCCTTAACCAAGTCTTCAAGAAGGCAAAGTTAAATGATTTTGATGGCGAGAAGAAGAGTGGTGAAGATCTTGAGGCATGGATTGAAGAACTAGAGGATTTCTTTGATCTTGGACAATTTAGTGAAGAGTCCAAGGCAAAAGTTGGGATCTTGCATCTGCGTGGGATCGCGAAGCTATGGTGGAAGTCATATATGCAGACTCGAACGCATTCTGGTCCTGTTCTATGGAAAAAATTTAGAGAACAAGCTGAAAAACGCTATTGTTCTCCACACTACCATACGGAGAAGAAAATGGAGTTCTACAATTTTCGACAACACGAAAGTGACAAGCATAGCTATCTGTTGATGAGTACAAAGAGAAGTTCCTACGTCTTCATAAATATGCATTAGAGGTTAGTGGTAATGCTCTAAAGAGTAAATTTATTGAAGGGCTTCGTGAGGAACATCGCTATCAAGTCAAAGGATCTGGATGCATTGATTTTCTTGATGCTGTTGCGATGGCCGAGAACTTTGAGAAGATGGAGAAGTTCAATTTGTAGAAGGCAAATAGAAGTAGATTCATTGCAACGGGACATAGGCCACAAAGACCTGTTACAATGAACATGAACAATTCCAAGAAAACTCCATCTTCTAATAATTTAGGTAAGAACCCTGCTCCGCCAGTGGAAAATCAAACGAGGCGTCAACCAATTGAGTGGCAACAAGACCCTAATTTTATTGAGAGGGCAAGAAGACTTGGTCTCTGTTTTCGTTGCGGGGAGCAAGGGCATCGGACATATGAGTGCCCGAACAAGGCAGTCTTTCGACCCGCACAATCAAAAGTGATAAACATCATCGAGGAGGGTACAATTATTGAGGAAGCAGATGATGGCGGTAAGTGCGCTAACCCTACTGTACGTTGCATGGTGGTTAGTTCTTTCCCAAAGACTTCTATAGTCACGATTCCGGGTTTGATTTGTGCGCATAAAACCAGATTTTTGATCGATTCAGGTAGTACCCATTGTTTTCTATCTTTCAAATTGGTACAAAATCTAGGGATATCCCTAAATATGCAGATAACCAGACCTGTAGAGATGGCCAATGGACGATTACACTACACGAAAGGATATGTTGAAAACCTTGAATTTACTCTTTCAAATAGACACTTTTCCGGAAGCTTCCATGTAATTGAGAAGAAACAGAGTGATGTAATCATAGGTATGGATTGGTTAGTTAAAAATTCTGCGACAATTAATTGTGAACAAAGAACGATCACTATGAAGCTAAATGATGAATCTATTCATATTCTAGGTGGTGTCTTTAATCCTAAGCCTACTCTTATTTATGCTATGCAGATAATTAGAGGTATACGTGATGGCTGTAAAACATTTGTAGTGTATGTGAACAATCTGCATCAGGAAGGTAATGATGAAGATATTCTAGATTATGTAGGAAATCTCTTGAAAGAATACGCCGATGCATTTCTAGAAGACTTGCCCGGTATACCCCCACCTAGGCAGATTGACCAGCCATTGACCTATATCCAGGGAGTGAACCATATTCTAGAGCACCCTATAGATTTAACATTGATGAACTAAAGGATCTTAAGATTCAATTAGATGATCTTTTGAAGAAAGGCTTAATAAAACCGAGTGTCTCACCTTGGGGTGCGCTTGTTTTATTTCAGAAGAAGAAAGACGGCTCTTATAGATTATGCATTGACTATAGGGGGTTGAATAAAAGAACAATTAAGAATAAGTATCCACTCCCTCACATAGATGACTTATTAGGTCAATTAAGTGGAGTGACCGTATTCACAAAGATTGACTTAAGATCTGGATATCACCAAATTAGGATCAAAATAGAGGATATTCCTAAGACAGCTTTTCGAACACGATATGGTCACTATGAGTTTATGGTTCTACCTTTTGGTTTAACAAACGCTCCTGCCACATTTATGTGCTTGATGAATAATATTTTTCACGATTACCTAGATGAACTTATCTTAGTCTTCCTTGATGATATATTTGTGTACTCTAAAGATGATTCGGAGCATGCGGTACATCTCAAGAAGACTTTGCAGACTCTTAGAGAACACAAATTGTATGCGAAAAAGAGTAAGTGTTTCTTTGCTAAGGATAAACTTGTGTATCTAGGAAGAGTAATATCAAAAGAAGGAATCCTTATCGATGAAGATAAAGTAAAAACAATAGTTGATTGGCCGATTCCTAAGACTGTAAGGGATGTTAGAAGTTTTCTTGGGTTGGCACAATATGAAAGAGCACATATTAAGGATTTCTCTAAGATAGCTACTCCCCTCACCGAATTAACTCAAAAGAATGTAGGATTTGCGTGGAGTGATGGCTCTCAAGAATCATTTGAAACATTAAAACAAAAAGTCATTGAGAATTGTGTTTTGAAAATACCAAAATTGGGAAAGCCTTTTGTGGTTGCATGTGATGCAAGTGGTAGTCAGATAGGATGTATTATTTCACAAGATGGCACGGTGGTCGCATATGAGTCCAAAAAACTAAGAAAACATGAACTTAACTATCCTACTCATGATTTAGAAATGCTTGCTTTTGTGCATGCACTTAAGCATTGGAGACATCTATTGTTAGGAGTTAAGTTTGAATTGAAAACAGATCATCAGAGTCTAAAATACATCTTCACACAACCATTGCTTAACAATAGACAGAAGCGTTGGATTGAATTATTAAGCGAGTATGATTTTGACATTAAGTATCTTGCTGGTAAGGAAAATAAGGTTGCTGATGCATTGAATCGGAGACCTTTGTCTAATCTTGTTTCTGTAATAAATTCTGATTTTCTTAGTCAAATTCAAGAAGAGATAAAACAGGATCCTTTTTATACACCTATTTTGAGTTCTTTGAATGCAAACAGGGGATCGATGTATGAGGAAAAATTTCATTTGCAGAATGGAACATTGTATTGTAACAATCGGCTATGCATATCGTCTGAATCTCCATTAAAAGTAAAAATATTGCATGATTGTCATGATGCACCATTTTCTGCACATCCAGGTTATTCGAGGACTTATGTTAAAACAAAGTATTCTTACTTTTGGCCATGTAGGAAGCGGGATATTAGAAAATATGTAAGTGAATGTTTGAAGTGCCAACAGGTGAAATCTGAGTTTAAGAGGATGCCAGGAATGCTTCAACCTTTGGATGTTCCAAATCAGAAGTGGGATTCTATTTCTATGGACTTTATCACTAAGCTACCTAGGACTAGAAGTAAGCATAATACCATATTTGTTGTAGTCGATCGGCTTAGCAAGATGGCACACTTCTTTCCTATGAAAAAGACTGATACTGCATTGAATGTTGCAAGAATCTTTGTCAAAGAAATATTTCGATTGCATGGAATTCCTAAAAGCATAATTTCTGATAGAGATTCTAGATTTACGTCAAACTTCTGGAGAGCAACGTTTGAATCAATTGGAACTCAACTTCGTATGAGTACAGCTTTCCATCCACAAACTAATGGGGAAACCGAGAGGGTTAATAGGGTAGTTGAGGATATGTTGCGTATGTATGTGAATGAAAAGCAGGATAATTGGAGTGAATACTTACCCTTGGTTGAGTTTGCATACAATAGTGCATGGCATGCATCTATAAAAATGACTCCGTTTGAAGCTATGTATGGTTATAATTGTTTGGCTCTACCTTCGTTTTTGGGTTTTCCAAATAAAGTAGAAGTATCGAAAGAAATGCTTGATAAGATGGATGAAGAACTTAGAAAAATTAAGAAACATATAAGAGAAGCTCAGAAAAGACAAAAGAAGTTCTATGATTCAAAGAGAAGACCACTTGAATTCCAAGTTAATGATATGGTATTTCTTAAAGTTAATCCTCACCGATCTAACTTGTTGCTAGGGAAGGATCATAGACTTTCTCCTCGATATGCAGGCCCTTTTAAAGTTTTGAAAAAGATTGGATCTCTTGCTTATTTGCTGGATATACGTAAATATCTAAATGTGCATCCTGTATTTCATGTCAGCTTACTTAAAAGATATGTATCTAATGTTGCTCATGTTTTGCAGGACAATTATAAGTTGAAAGATGATGGCTCTTTTGAGCTTCAACCGGAAATAATATTAGATAGGAAGGAAAGATTTCTTAGAAATAGATCTATACTAGAAATTTTGGTGAAATGGCATTCATACCCAGTACAAGATTCAAGTTGGGTGAATTTAGATGACTTTCTAACACATTATCCTTGTTTCCAACTCTGAGGACAGAGTTCTTAAAGGGGGGAAGAATTGTACTAGGCCTCTTTTCTAGTGAAATAATTCATTTTGAACTTTCTTAATTTCATTGTGGGGATAATGCTTAGAAGGAATAATTAGGTCATTTTATGCATGTAGGAAAAATTATTGGGTTGACAAGTTTCATATTCTCTCTCTAGACCTTAATTGCATCATGGTTTCCAGTGGCATTTTGAAGGTGAAGATGAAAGAATTAAGGAAAACTCTGTATGAGGGAAAGGTAGAGCAAGTATAAGAGAATAAAAGTGCCAGTGTGAGATTTTTGTGAATCATGTTTTAAGTACCCCGTTCAGGGTCCTACATTTAGTTCATTGTAAGAAAATGCCTTGATTTTACTCTCTCTCTAGAATTTGGAAACTTGCATGGCTCAAAAGTGGCATTTAGTTCATTGTAACAAAATGCCTTGATTTTACTCTCTCTCTAGAATTTGGAAACTTGCAGGGCTCAAAAGGGTGCTAGATTTGGATCTCGGACGTCTCTAACACTATTGTGCAGATCGAAAAATTGAATAAAAGTGTCTCTCACAAGCTTAAGCTAATTCCACACTGTTTTTGAGTTACAAGGCTTTAAAAAGTGCCGTTTTTTCCAACACTTAAAAAAATAATAATAAATAAAAAAAATAAGAGCTTATCTAATTCTATTCGAATCTATGATTCGGATGCTCACGTGTCACCATGTCTAATTATGGATGTTTTCGGATATGTCTTCTTGGTGTTTTTCTGCTATTTTTGATAGGTACGCTAAAGAAAGAAAGCACACTACGATCGCATGGGTTTTTGTGAAAGTTTGGAGAAACTCGAATTTTTCTAAATTTAGGTGGATCGCACACTTCTTTGGAAAAAGGCAGCGATCAAACTGGGATATAGAAAAACCTGCGCATCAACGCAAAGGACACACAGAAATCTGAGAATTACCTTGTGATTGAGAGTGTGATTGAGAGTGAGAGTGAGAGTGAGAGTGTGATTGAGAGTGCGAGTGAGAATGCGATTGTGATAGCTCGGGGGTGGTCGGGAGGTAGAGGCTTTGTCAAGAAGCTATTGTCGAAAGCTATTGTAACCATTGATTCACATCTATAATATCAGAATTCTTCCTTCTCTGCGTCATATTTGTTCTACTCTTTCGAATCAGATTTTCTTTTACCTTGTGCAATCTCTGCGTTCTTCTCTCCACTGTTATTTCTGAGTAATCGAAAGATTGTGATTGGGGATAGATTGTGATTGAGGAAACGCTACAAGTGGTATCAGAGCAGAATCAATCCGCGGGAACGATGGAAGGTCTAACACAAAAGGTTCGTGAACAAGAGGAGCTTATTCAGAAGCTTCTTGGTGAATTGCGCAAAGAACGAGGGGGAAAGCAACCAGAAGGAACAACAAATTTGTTTGTGGAGCTGAACGATGAAATAGATGAAGGTGCGGGAACATCTAGCGTACCTCGCGAAAAACAAAAACGCAATTCTGAAGATATGGAACCAGGTGAGTTTGCCCTTAACCAAGTCTTCAAGAAGGCAAAGTTAAATGATTTTGATGGCGAGAAGAAGAGTGGCGAAGATCTTGAGGCATGGATTGAAGAACTAGAGGATTTCTTTGATCTTTGACAATTTAGTGAAGAGTCCAAGGCAAAAGTTGGGATCCTGCATCTACCTGGGATCGCGAAGCTATGGTGGAAGTCATATATGCAGACTCGAACACGTTCTGGTCCTGTTCTATGGAAGGAATTTAGAGAACAAGTTGAAAAACGCTATTGTTCTCCACACTACCATATGGAGAAGAATATGGAGTTCTACAATTTCCGACCACACGAAAGTGACAAGCATAGCTTATCTGTTGATGAGTACAAAGAGAAGCTCCTACGTCTTCATAAATATGCATTAGAGGTTAGTGGTAATGCTCTAAAGAGTAAATTTATTGAAGGGCTTCGTGAGGAACTTCGCTATCAAGTCAAGGGATCTGGATGCATTGATTTTCTTGATGTTGTTGCGATGGCCGAGAACTTTGAGAAGTTCAATTTGCAGAAGGCAAATAGAAGCAGATTGATTGCAACGGGACATAGGCCACAAAGACCTTTTACAATGAACATGGACAATTCGAAGAAAACTCCATCTTCTAATAATTTAGGTAAGAACCCTCCTCCGCCGGTGGAAAATCAAAGGAGGCGTCAACCAATTGAGTGGCAACAACACCCTAATTTTATTGAGAGGGCAAAAAGACTTGGTTTGTGTTTTCATTGCGGGGAGCAAGGGCATCGGACATATGAGTGCCCGAACAAGGCAGTCTTTCGACCCGCACAATCAAAAGCGATAAACATCATCGAGGAGGGTACAATTATTGAGGAAGCAGATGATGGCGGTAAGTGCGCTAACTCTACTTTACATTGCATGGTGGTTAGTTCTTTCCCAAAGGCTTCTGTAATCACGATTCTGGCTATGATTTCTGTTGGTGTAAATCAAGCCTTCACACTTGGCTTTGATTTGTACCTTGAAGACTCAACATAAGGCTTGTACAATTGGAACCTTGGAAGGGTAGAGTTTGAACTCTTGAAAGATACATTTGAACCATAGGAATCAATGCTTATTGGTTATTACCATTTATCTCATGTAAAAAGTCTATATGACTTTATCAAACATGTAATCATACCTACTAGACTAGAGTCGTGGAAAAAGTAGATGATCTAGTTGAGGGAATATCTCCCTAAGTCTAGTAGAGAGAATCAAGGGAGCTTTAATTTGAATTCAAATTCAAATTCATTCAAAACTCCTATAAAAGAGCTATGGAAAAAGTCGCGGGTCAGACTCTCACTTCCCGAGGCAATTCTGAGAAAATCATTGAGTGTGTGTGAGCTACACTTTTAGCCTACACCTCTGAGTACCATTGAGCATCACATTACATGCCAATGGGAATGTACAATCATTAGATTTAATCAATATACATATATTCATAGTCTCTGTTTTCTCTGAGTGACTACCTCCAACTCTGTCAACTTCCAAGAGGCATATCTCAAGATCTACTGAACCAAATTGGATGATTCAAAGCACATTGGAACAAGCTTGAAGCATACTATATGCCTACAAAATTTGAAGGTCATTGGATCAACCATCTGGGAGAAATCGCGCTCGAAGTAATCACTGGTATTTCTGTGTATAGTTCCTAAAATGTCGGGGATGATCCTTAGCTTGCTAAATTGATTTCTCAGAGTGTGGTTTGTTATTTTCTCTCATTCCACTTGCAAATGAAAGCTTGTTAAGCTAATTGAATATGTCCAAAAGCAATTAGATCAATTTTAAGTGTGCTGGTCACACTGAGCATAACTCTGAGCAGGTGTCAATACCAATATAGTAAGTTTTTCAGGATACTTGAAATCACAAGTAGTCTGTTTTGATCAAGTCATTACTCAAATCATTTTCAAAGTACATATAGCATGTTTTGGTGTCATTTGGAAGCTCAAGGAGTCTTCTAAGCATATCTGAAGTGAAAGGAGGGCAGGTGTGAAGCAGGATTTGCAGCACCAGCTTGATCTTCTAAGTGTATCCAACCATCACATCCAACAGTGGTATCAGAGCAAATAAGGTAATCATGGGTGATGGTTTCCCTTCCTTCATTGACAAATTGGATAGAAATAATTACCAGGCTTGGTCATTGAGAATGAAGACCTATCTACAAGGAAGAAGCCTGTATGGATACATATCAGGAGATGAGGAGTTGCCCTCATTCAAGACCAGAGGCCTACCTACAAAGGATGAACATGAGAAGCTCAACCAATGGTGTGCAAAAGATGCTTTGGCAAGGTCATATCTTCTAAACTCTATTTCTGATTTTCTTCTACCTCATGTGAGGAATTGTAAGACTTCCCAAGAGACTTGGGAAACCTTGTCAACATACTTTTCATCAAGCACAAGGGCCAGAAAGAATCAGCTATGGATTGAGTTTACAACTCTTAGGAAGCAATCAAAACAATGTGTCTCAGATTTTGTCACCAAAGTCAAAGACATTGCAGATCAACTTGCAAGTGTTGGAGAAGAAATTGAGGAAGAACAAATAGTCAGACAAGTGATCAATGGACTAAAGGCAGATGACAAGTGGGAGAGCTTTACCACTGCAATGGACTTGTACATGGACATCCAAGCACCTGATCTAACAACTCTGATTGGACAACTCTTTACACATGAAGCAAAGATCACAAAGAATGGAGAACAATCAAAAGGTAACAATCCCTCTGCCCTATATACTGATAAGAAGACTAAAGACAAGGGTAAAAGCAAGAAGGTTGATGAAGAAGGCTCTACCTCCCAAGCAAACTATGCAGGGAGAGGTAGATCATCTAGAGGTAGGGGCAGAGGAGGTAAGTCAGGTAGGGGGAGACCCTACAATCAATCCCCATGCAATATTTGTGGCTTGTCTAACCATACTACAGATGAATGCTACAAAAACTACAAGAACCAAAGAGGAAGAGGTCACCAAAGAGGAGGATACTCTCAAGGCAGAGGCAGATTCAATCAATCTCAAGGCTACCATGGCTACAACAATAATTACAACAATAGCTACAATCACAATGGCAATTATCAAGGTGGATACAAGAACAGGAAGGATTACAACAATTATGCAGAGGATCAAGATGATTCCTTGTTGATCATGAACATGACATCTAAAACAGGTATCAATGATGATCATTTGTTCTATATTGATTCAGGTTGCTCTAACCATGTAGCTGGAAATGTTGCCTTACTCTCTGACTTGGAAGAACCCAAAGGCAAGCACCAAGTGCAGACAGGTGATGACACTAAACATTCAGTTGTTAAAGTAGGCAATGTCAAAACAAGTGATGGTAATCAGAATTTACTAAGCAGAGTGTTGTATGTTCCAACAATCACCAAGAATCTGATGAGTGTAGGTCAGATTGTTGAAAAAGGTCTACAGGTCAGGTTCACTCAACATGGTGCATATGTGGAGGATCCAAGACATGGATTTAGAAGGATAGCCAAGGGAGAGAAGTCAGGTAGATTGTTCACCTTTGAACTTGAAGACACTAAGAATATTGCTTTGTACAACTATAAAGACCAAACCCTATCAGAATTGGAGATTTGGCACAAGAGATTAGGTCACATTGGAGAGAGGACCATAAAACAAATGAGTAGGGATCAATGTGTGCTTGGGATACCTAATGTATCCAAGCAACACATGATATACAAGTGTGGGGCTTGTCAATTTGGTAAGTCACACAGATTGCCCTATACCAAGAAAGGTTTTATGCATGAAGATTATCTGGAATTGGTGCATACAGATGTTTGGGGACCTAGCAAGGAGCCATCTATATCTGGATCAAGGTACTATGTGTCCTTTATTGATGACTATAGCAGGTGGACTGTCTTATACTTCATGAAACATAAAGATGAAGTATTTAATTGTTTCAAAAGGTATCTTGCATTAGTTGAAAATCAAACAGGTAGACATTTGAAGAGGCTAAGGTCAGATGGTGGTGGAGAATACTTCTCCAATGACTTTGAAGATTTCTTGCAGGAAAGAGGCATCAAGAGGGAGATTACTACAAGGTACTCACCTGAACAAAATGGGGTAGCTGAAAGGAGAAATAGACTCATTGTAGAGACAGCTAGGTCTATGCTTAATGAGAAAAAATTACCAAATTATCTTTGGGCAGAGAGTGTATCTACTGCCACATACTTAATCAACAGGTTGCCATCAAAGACACTTGATGGAATGACACCCTATGAGGCTTGGCATGGTAAGAGACCATCTCTGGATCATTGCAAAATCTTTGGGTGTGTTGCATATGTGCATATTCCCTCACAGGTAAGGGGAAAGCTAGACCCTAAAGCTGAAAAATGTATCTTCATTGGTTATGATTTGAATCAGAAGGGATACAGGTTTTATAACCCCTCAAATAAAGGCTTCAAGGTAAGCAGAGATGTCATCTTTGATGAAAATGATTCATGGTATGAAAATGAGTGCAGGAAAGTTAGCCTACCTTATGATATGGAAGAAGACTTTCCAAAGCTTATCAGGCAAGAACCAACTCAGAAAGAGGACACAAGCTCAGATGATGAAGACACCATCAATATTGAAGAGTTCAAGGCTTGGAAATCCAAAGGGAAGATGAAGATGAAGCAACTAGAAGACAATCCAGAATCCTCAACTCAAGCTATGAGGAGATCTCAAAGAGAAAAGAAGAAACCTATTAGGTATGGGTATGATACTTCACTTGTAACCAAACACTCTGTATATCTTGCAAAGGATCTCTTGAATGAAGAACCAGGTGCATTTGAAGAAGCAATTGCTAAACGAGAATGGAAGGAAGCAATGGATGAAGAAATGGAGGCTCTCAAGGAGAGTGATACTTGGGACTTGGTACCCAAGAAAGACTCCATGAAGGTGATAGGATCCAGATGGATCTACAAACTCAAGAGGAACTCAGATGGTACAATAAACAGGTATAAAGCTAGGTTGGTAGCCAAGGGTTTTGCACAAACCCAAGGCATTGATTATGAGGAGACATTTTCTCCTGTGGCCAAGATGCCAACTATCAGAGTTATGGTGAGTGTAGCTGCATCCAAGAATTGGAACATGTACCAATTGGATGTGAAGAATGCATTCTTGAATGGATGGGTATCTGAAGAGGTCTACATGTCACAACCACCTGGCTATGAAGATCCCAATAAGGTAAATCATGTTTGTAAATTGAAGAAGGCTCTGTATGGATTGAAGCAGGCACCTAGAGCATGGAATTACAGGTTGACAACCTATCTCCTAGATCAAGGATTTGTGATGAGTAAAGCAGACACTTCATTGTTTATAAAGAAGAACAATTCAGAGGTAATATACTTGTGTGTCTATGTTGATGACATCATTATTACAGGTAATGATGTGAATGGGATTAGACACATCAAAGGTCAAATGATGAAAGAATTCAAGATCAATGATCTTGGATTATTGAAGTATTTTCTAGGACTTGAATTAGTCTACACAAATTCAGGTATCTTTATTACTCAGAAGAAGTACATTCAGGACATGGTCAAGAAGTTTAATTTGCAGGAAGCTAAAGTCTCAAATATTCCTATGGAGGTCAACCACAAACTCAGTGCACATGAAGGAGAGGAACTCAAAGATATTACAAGTTACCAAAGTTTGGTAGGTAGTCTTAATTATGCTACCTTAACCAGGATTGATATATCATATGGTGTTAGTGTACTTAGCCAATTTATGCATAAACCAAGAGTACCACATTTGGAGGCAGCCAAGAAGATAGTAAAGTACCTAAAGGGAACACAAAATCATGGTTTGTACTTTCCATATTCATCAGACATTGATATTAAGGTATACTCAGATGTAGATTGGGCAGGTTGCAAGGATGACAGGAGGAGTACATCTGGTTACATATGCTTTGCAGGTGATAAACCAATTTCTTGGTCATCCAAGAAACAACCCACAGTAGCTTTATCATCTACTGAGGCAGAGTACAGAGGGCTAGCCAATGCCACTCAAGAAGCCATATGGTTGAAGCTATTATATTCAAAATTGGGCCTATACACAAGGCCACCAATCATATTTGGTGATAACACAAGTTCTCTTCACCTAGCAGCTAATCCAATTTATCATGCTAGGACAAAACACATAGAGGTTCATTACCACTATGTGAGGGAGAAGTTACTTAGCAAAGAAATTCAATTTTCATATGTGTCTACTAATATACAATGTGCAGATTTGCTTACTAAAGCTCTGGATGGAAGCAAGCTATGCAGATTTAAATCCATGATTGGATTGCAGGAAATAATTGAAGACTAGAGATGAAGACTTAAGCCAAAGTGTTTGGCTTGAGGGGGAGCTGTTGGTGTAAATCAAGCCTTCACACTTGGCTTTGATTTGTACCTTGAAGACTCAACATAAGGCTTGTACAATTGGAACCTTGGAAGGGTAGAGTTTGAACTCTTGAAAGATACATTTGAACCATAGGAATCAATGCTTATTGGTTATTACCATTTATCTCATGTAAAAAGTCTATATGACTTTATCAAACATGTAATCATACCTACTAGACTAGAGTCGTGGAAAAAGTAGATGATCTAGTTGAGGGAATATCTCCCTAAGTCTAGTAGAGAGAATCAAGGGAGCTTTAATTTGAATTCAAATTCAAATTCATTCAAAACTCCTATAAAAGAGCTATGTAAAAAGTCGCGGGTCAGACTCTCACTTCCCGAGGCAATTCTGAGAAAATCATTGAGTGTGTGTGAGCTACACTTTTAGCCTACACCTCTGAGTACCATTGAGCATCACATTACATGCCAATGGGAATGTACAATCATTAGATTTAATCAATATACATATATTCATAGTCTCTGTTTTCTCTGAGTGACTACCTCCAACTCTGTCAACTTCCAAGACGCATATCTCAAGATCTACTGAACCAAATTGGCTGATTCAAAGCACATTGGAACACGCTTGAAGCATACTATATGCCTACAAAATTTGAAGGTCATTGGATCAACCATCTGAGAGAAATCGCGCTCGAAGTAATCACTGGTATTTCTGTGTATAGTTCCTAAAATGTTGGGGATGATCCTTAGCTTGCTAGATTGATTTCTCAGAGTGTGGTTTGTTATTTTCTCTCATTCCACTTGCAAATGAAAGCTTGTTAAGCTAATTGAATATGTCCAAAAGCAATTAGATCAATTTTAAGTGTGCTGGTCACACTGAGCATAACTCTGAGCAGGTGTCAATACCAATATAGTAAGTTTTTCAGGATACTTGAAATCACAAGTAGTCTGTTTTGATCAAGTCATTACTCAAATCATTTTCAAAGTACATATAGCATATTTTGGTGTCATTTGGAAGCTCAAGGAGTCTTCTAAGCATATCTGAAGTGAAAGGAGGGCAGGTGTGAAGCAGGATTTGCAGCACCAGCTTGATCTTCTAAGTGTATCCAACCATCACATCCAACAATTTCTGCGCATAAAACCACATTTTTGATCGATTCAGGTAGTACCCATTGTTTTCTACCTTTCAAATTGGTATAGAATCTAGGGATAGCCCTAAATATGCAGATAACCAGACGTGTAGAGATGGCCAATGGACGATTACACTACACGAAAGGATATGTTGAAAACCTTGAATTTACTCTTTCTAATAGATGCTTTTCTGGAAGCTTCCATGTAATTGAGATGCAACAGAGTGATGTAATCATAGGTATGGATTGGTTAGTTAAAAATTCAGTGACAATTGATTGTGAACAAAGAACATTCACTATGAAGCTAAATGATTAATCTATTCATATTCTAGGTGATGTCTTTAATCCTAAGCCTACTCTTATTTCTGCTATGCAGATAATTAGAGGTATAGGTGATGGCACAGATAATTAGAGGTATAGGTGATGGCTGTAAAACATTTGTAGTGTATGTGGACAATCTGCATCAGGAAGGTAATGATGAAGATATTCCAGATTATGTAGGAGTGAACCATATTCTAGAGCACCCTATAGATTTAACATTGATGAACTAAAGGAGCTTAAGATTCAATTAGATGATCTTTTGAAGAAAGGCTTAATAAAACCGAGTGTCTCACCTACGGGTGCGCCTATTTTATTTCAGAAGAAGAAAGACGGCTCTTACAGATTATGCATTGACTATAGGGGATAAAAGAACAATTAAGAATAAGTATCCACTCCCTCACATAGATAACTTATTAGGTCAATTAAGTGGAGCGACCGTATTCAGAAAGATTGACTTAAGATCTGGATATCACCAAATTAGGATCAAAACAGAGGATATTCCTAAGACGGCTTTTCGAACACGATATGGTCACTATGAGTTTACGGTTCTACCTTTTGGTTTAACAAACGCTCCTGCCACATTTATGTGCTTGATGAATAATATTTTTCATGATTACCTAGATGAACTCATCTTAGTCTTCCTTAATGATATATTTGTGTACTCTAAAGATGATTCGGAGCATGCGGTACATCTCAAGAAGACTTTGCAGACTCTTAGAGAACACAAATTGTATGGGAAAAAGAGTAAGTGTTTCTTTGCTAAGGATAAACTTGTGTATCTAGGAAGAGTAATATCAAAAGAAGGAATCCTTATAGATGAAGATAAAGTAAAAACAATAGTTGATTGGCCGATTCCTAAGACTGTAAGGGATGTTAGAAGTTTTCTTGGGTTGGCACAATATGAAAGAGCACATATTAAGGATTTCTCTAAGATAGCTACTCCCCTCACCGAATTAACTAAAAAGAATGTAGGATTTGCGTGGAGTGATGCCTATCAAAAATCATTTGAAACATTGAAACAAAAAGTCGTTGAGAATTGTGTTTTGAAAATACCAGAATTGGGAAAGCCTTTTGTGGTTGCATGTGATGCAAGTGGTAGTCAGATAGGATGTGTTATTTCACAAGATGGCAAGGTGGTCTCATATGAGTCCAGAAAACTAAGAAAACATGAACTTAACTATCCTACTCATGATTTAGAAATGCTTGCTATTGTGCATGCACTTAAGCATTGGAGACATCTATTGTTAGGAGTTAAGTTTGAATTGAAAATAGATCATCAGAGTCTAAAATACATCTTCACATAACCATTTATTAACAATAGACAGAAGCATTGGATTGAATTATTAAGCGAGTATGATTTTGACATTAAGTATCTTGCTGGTAAGGAAAATAAGGTTGCTGATGCATTGAGTCGGAGACCTTTGTGTAATCTTGTTTCTGTAATAAATTCTGATTTTCTCAGTCAAATTCAAGAAGAGATAAAACAGGATCCTTTTTATACACCTATTTTGAGTTCTTTCAATGCAAACAGGGGATCGATGTATGAGAAAAAATTTCATTTGCAGAATGGAACATTGTATTGTAACAATTGGCCATGCATATCGTCTGAATCTCCATTAAAAGTAAAAATATTGCATGATTATCATGATGCACCATTTTCTGCACATCCAGGTTATTCGAGGACTTATGTTAAAACAAAGTATTCTTACTTTTGGCCATGTATGAAGGGGGATATTAGAAAATATGTAAGTGAATGTTTGAAGTGCCAACAGGTGAAATCTGAGTTTAAGAGGATGCCAGGAATGCTTCAACCTTTGGATGTTCCAAATCAGAAGTGGGAGTCTATTTCTATGGACTTTATCACTAAGCTACCGATCACTAGAAGTAAGCATGATACCATATTTGTTGTAGTCAATCGGCTTACCAAGATGGCACACTTCTTTCCTATGAAAAACACTGATACTACATTGAATGTTGCAAGAATCTTTGTAAAAGAAATATTTTGATTGCATGGAATGCCTAAAAGCATAATTTCTCATAGAGATTCTAGATTTACGTCAAACTTCTGGAGAGCAACGCTTGAATCAATTGCAACTCAACTTCGTATGAGTACAACTTTCCATCCACAAACTGATGGGGAAACCGAGAGGGTTAACAAGGTAGTTGAGGATATGTTCCGTATGTATGTGAATGAAAAGCAGGATAATTGGAGTGAATATTTACCCTTGGTTGAGTTTGCATACAATAGTGCATGGCATGCATCTATAAAAATGACTCCGTTTGAAGCTATATATGGTTATAATTGTTTGACTCCACCTTCATTTTTGGGTTTTCCAAATAAAGTAGAAGTATCCAAAGAAATGCTTGATAAGATGGATGAAGAACTTGGAAAAATTAAGAAACATATAAGAGAAGCTCAGAAAAGACAAAAGAAGTTCTATGATTCAAAGAGAAGACCACTTGAATTCCAAGTTAATGATATGGTATTTCTTAAAGTCGATGGCCGAGAACTTTGAGAAGATGGAGAAGTTCAATTTGCAGAAGGCAAATAGAAGCAGATTCATTGCAACGGGACATAGGCCACAAAGACCTGTTACAATGAACATGAACAATTTGAAGAAAACTCCATCTTTTAATAATTTAGGTAAGAACCCTGCTCCGCCGGTGGGAAATCAAAGGAGGCGTCAACCAATTGAGTGGCAACAAGACCCTAATTTTATTGAGAGGGCAGAAAGACTTGGTCTGTGTTTTCGTTGCGGGGAGCAACGGCATCGGACATATGAGTGCCCGAACAAGGCAGTCTTTCGACCCGCACAATCAAAAGCGATAAACATCATCGAGGAGGGTACAATTATTGAGGAAGCAGATGATGGCGGTAAGTGCGCTAACTCTACTTTACGTTGCATGGTGGTTACTTCTTTCCCAAAGGCTTCTGTAGTCACGATTCCGGAAATGATTTCTGCGCATAAATCCAGATTTTGATCGATTTAGGTAGTACCCATTGTTTTCTATCTTTCAAATTGGTACAGAATCTAGGGATAGCCCTAAATATGCAGATAACCAGACCTGTAGAGATGGCCAATGCACGATTGCACTACACAAAAGGATATGTTGAAAACCTTGAATTTACTCTTTCTAATAGACGCTTTTCTGGAAGCTTCCGTTTAATTGAGATGAAACACAGTGAGGTAATCATAGGTATGGATTGGTTAGTTAAAAATTTTGCGACAATTAATTGTGAACAAAGAACGATCACTATGAAGCTAAATGATGAATCTATTCATATTCTAGGTGATGTCTTTAATCCTAAGCCTACTCTTATTTCTGCTATGGAGATAATTAGAGGTATACGTGATGGCTGTAAAACATTTGTAGTGTATATGAACAATCTGCATCAGGAAGGTAATGATGAAGATATTCCAGATTATGTAGGAAATCTCTTGAAAGAATACGCCGATGTATTTCCAGAAGACTTGCCCGGTATACCCCCACCTAGGCAGATTGACCATGCCATTGACCTATATCCACGGAGTGAACCATATTCTAGAGCACCCTATAGATTTAACATTGATGAACAAAAGGAGCTGAAGATTCAATTAGATGATCTTTTGAAGAAAGGTTTAATAAAACCGAGTGTCTCACCTTGGGGTGCGCCTGTTTTATTTCATAAGAAGAAAGACGGCTTTTACAGATTATGCATTGACTATAGGGGGTTGAATAAAAGAACAATTAAGAATAAGTATCCACTCCCTCACTTAGATGACTTATTAGGTCAATTAAGTGGAGCGACCATATTCACAAAGATTGACTTAAGATCTGGATATCACCAAATTCGGATCAAAACCGAGGATATTCCTAAGACGGCTTCTCGAACACGATATGGTCACTATGAGTTTACGGTTCTACCTTTTGGTTTAACAAAGGCTCCTGCCACATTTATGTGGTTGATGAATAATATTTTTCACGATTACCTAGATGAATTCATCTTAGTCCTCCTTGATGATATATTTGTGTACTCTAAAGATGATTCGCAGCATGCGGTACATCTGCAGAAGACTTTGGAGACTCTTAGAGAACACAAATTGTATGGGAAAAAGAGTAAGTGTTTCTTTGCTAAGGATAAACTTGTGTATCTAGGAAGAGTAATATCAAAAGAAGGAATCCTTATAGATGAAGATAAAGTAAAAACAATAGTTGATTGGCTGATTCCTAAGACTATAAGTGATGTTAGAAGTTTTCTTGGGTTGGCACAATATGAAAGAGCACATATTAAGGATTTCTCTAAGATAGCTACTCCCCTCACCGAATTCACTAAAAAGAATGTAGGATTTGCGTGGAGTGATGCCTGTCAAAAATCATTTGAAACATTGAAACAAAAAGTCGTTGAGAATTGTGTTTTGAAAATACCAGAATTGGGAAAGCCTTTTGTGATTGCATGTGATGCAAGTGGTAGTCAGATAGGATGTGTTATTTCACAAGATGGCAGGGTTGTCGCATATGAGTCCAGAAAACTAAGAAAACATGAACTAAACTATCCTACTCATGATTTAGAAATGCTTGCTGTTGTGCATGCACTTAAGCATTGGAGACATCTATTGTTAGGAGTTAAGTTTGAATTGAAAATAGATCATCAGAGTCTAAAATACATCTTCACACAACCATTGCTTAACAATAGACAGAAGCGTTGGATTGAATTATTAAGCGAGTATGATTTTGACATTAAGTATCTTGTTGGTAAGGAAAATAAGGTTGCTGATGCATTGAGTCGGAGACCTTTGTGTAATCTTGTTTTTGTAATAAATTCTCATTTTCTCAGTCAAATTCAAGAAGAGATAAAATAGGATCCTTTTTATACACCTATTTTGAGTTCTTTGAATCCAAACAAGGGATCGATGTATGAGGAAAAATTTCATTCGCAGAATGGAACATTGTATTGTAACAATCGGCTATGCATATCGTCTGAATCTCCGTTAAAAGTAAAAATATTGCATGATTGTCATGATGCACCATTTTCTGCACATCCAGGTTATTCGAGGACTTATGTTAAAACAAAGTATTCTTACTTTTGGCCATGTATGAAGTGGGATATTAGAAAATATGTAAGTCAATGTTTGAAGTGCCAACAGGTGAAATCTGAGTTTAAGAGGATGCCAGGAATGCTTCAACCTTTGGATGTTCCAAATCAGAAGTGGGAGTCTATTTCTATGGACTTTATCACTAAGCTACCTATGACTAGAAGTAAGCATGATACCATATTTGTTGTAGTCGATCGGCTTACCAAATGGCACACTTGTTTCCTATGAAAAAGACTGATATTGCATTGAATGTTGTAAGAATCTTTGTAAAAGAAATATTTCGATTGCATGGAATGCCTAAAAGCATAATTTCTGATAGAGATTCTAGATTTACGTCAAACTTCTGGAGAGCAACGTTTGAATCAATTGGAACTCAACTTCGTATGTATGTATGTGAGTATGAGAATGAATATGTGTGTGTATGTATATGCATGTGTGTATCTAATATGCATGTGTGTATGTAATCCACAAACTGATGGGGAAACCGAGAGGGTTAACAGGGTAGTTGAGGATATATTGCGTATGTATGTGAATGAAAAGCAGGATAATTAGAGTGAATATTTACCCTTGGTTGAGTTTGCATACAATAGTGCATGGCATGCATCTATAAAAATGACTCCGTATGAAGCTATGTATGGTTATAATTGTTTGACTCCACCTTCGTTTTTGGGTTTTCCAAATAAAGTAGAAGTATCCAAAGAAATGCTTGACAAGATGGATGAAGAACTTGGAAAAATTAAGCTCAGAAAAGACAAAAGAAGTTCTATGATTCAAAGAGAAGACCACTTGAATTCCAAGTTAATGATATGGTATTTCTTAAAGTTAATCCTCACCGATCTAACTTGTTGCTAGGGAAGGATCATAGACTTTCTCCTCGATATGCAGGCCCTTTTAAAGTTTTGAAAAAGATTGGATCCCTTGCTTATTTGCTGGAATTACCTAAATATCTAAATGTGCATCCTGTATTTCATGTCAGCATACTTAAAAGATATGTATCTAATGTTGCTCATGTTTTGCAGGACAAATATAAGCTGAAAGATGATGGCTCTTTTGAGCTTCAACCGGAAATAATATTAGATAGGAAGGAAATTTTTCTTAGAAATAGATCTATAGTAGAAATTTTGGTGAAATGGCATTCATACCCAGTAGAAGATTCGAGTTGGGTGAATTTAGATGACTTTCTAACACATTATCCTTCTTTCCAACTCTGAGGACAGAGTTCTTAAAGGGGGGAAGAATTGTAATAGGCCTCTTTTCTAGTGAAATAATTCATTTTGAACTTTCTAAATTTCATTGTGGGGATAATGCTTAGAACGAATAATTAGGTCATTTTATGCATGTAGGAAAAATTATTGGGTTGACAAGTTTCATATTCTCTCTCTAGACCTTAATTGCATCATGTTTTCCAGTGGGATTTTGAAGGTGAAGATGAAAGAATTAAGGAAAACTCTGTATGAGGGAAAGGTAGAGCAAGTATAAGAGAATAAAAGTGCCGATGTGAAATTTTTGTGAATCATGTTTTAAGTACCTCGTTCAGGGTCCTACATTTAGTTCATTGTAAAAAATACCTTGATTTTACTCTCTCTAGAATTTGGAAACTTGTAGGGCTCAAAAGTGGCATTTGGAGATGCATTTGGATCTCGGACGTTTCTAACACTATTTGTGCAGATCAAAAAATTGAATAAAAGTGTCTCTCACAAGCTTAAGCTAATTCGTCATTGTTTTTGAGTTACAGGGCTTAAAAAAGTGCCATTTTTTCCAACACTTAAAAAAAAAATAAAAAAAAAAACGAGGGCTTATCTAATTCTATTCGAATCTATGATTCGGATGCTCACGTGTCACCATGTCTAATTATGGATGTTTTGGGATATGTCTTCTTGGTGTTTTTCTGCTATTTTTGACAGGTACGCTAAAGAAAGAAAGCACACTACGATCGCATGGGTTTTTGCAAAAGTTTGGAGAAACTCGACTTTTTCTAAATTTGGTGGATCGCACACTTCTTTCTGTTGGTGCAAGTCAAGCCTTCACATTTGGCTTGGACATCTACTTTGAAGACTCTACATGAAGCAAAGACCATAGGAACTTATGCCTATGATTTCTTACCATTTTATTTCTTGTAAAAGTCTTAATGACTTGGCATATTATGTAATCACACCTAATTGATTGAAAGTCGTGGAAAAAGGTTGTTGATTGATTTGAGAGAATATCTCAATCAATTTTTAGGTGAAAGATTCTAGGAGATTGATTTGAATTCAAACTCAAATCATCACTCAATACCTATAAAAACTACAAGGAAAAAGTCGCGGGTGTTCTTCACTCATCCCGTGGCATTTCTGTATCAATTATTGAGTGTGTGAGGTCTACTCCATAGCCTACACCTCTGAGTACCATTGAGCTATGTTTATCATGCCAATGGGAATGTACATTCATATGATCTAATACAAATACTTACATTCATCTACTCTGTGATTCTCTGAGTATACACTCCAAGTCTGTCAACTTCAACAAGGCATATCTCGGGATCTACTCAATCAAATGAAGTGATTCAAGGCTTGTTGGAACCAGCTCAAAGAATTCTACAAGACTACAAAGTTTGAAGAAGTTTGGTTCAGCTATTTTTGAGAAATCGTGTTCGAAGCCGTCTCTAGTATTTTTCTGCACATCTCCTAAAAAGTCGGGAGTGACCATAAACTTGCTAAAGTTATTTCTCTGTGCATAGTTTATCAATTTGAATGATTCCACTTGCAAATGGTAGCTTGTTAAGCTAATTTAATATTTCCAGAAGGAATTTGATCAATTGTAAGTGTGTTGGTCATACTGAGTGAAAGACTGAGCAGGTGTCAATACCAAAATAGCAAGTTTTCTTGGATTTGTGAAGTGCAAAGTTATCAGTTTTGATTTGATCATTACACATATCATTTGCAAAGTACATATATTCTTTCTTGGTATCATTTGGAATCTAATCAAGTGTACTAAGCATTCTTGGAGTCAAATAGGGCTGGTGTGAAGCAGGTTTAGCAGCACCTACTCAATCTCTAAGTGCATCCAACCATCCTCTCCCAACAGTGGTATCAGAGCAAATAAGGTAACATGGGAGATGGTTTTCCTTCATTCATTGACAAATTGGACAGGAACAATTACCAAGCTTGGTCTCTAAGGATGAATACCTATCTACAAGGAAGAAGCTTATTTGGATTCATATTAGGAGATGAGGAATTGCCTCATTCAAAGCTAGAGGCCTACCCACCAAGGAAGAACAAGAGAGGCTCAACACATGGTGTGCAAAAGATGCATTGGCAAGGTCATATCTTCTTAACTCTATATCTGATTTCCTTTTACCTCACATAAGGAATTGCAAGACTTCCCAAGAAACTTGGGAAACCTTGTCAACTTATTTTTCATCAAGTACAAGGGCCAGAAAAAATCAACTATGGATTGAATTCACTACTCTTAGGAAGCAATCAAAGCAATCAGTTTCAGACTTTGTCACTAGGGTCAAAGACATTGTAGACCAGCTTGCAAGTATTGGAGAGGAGATTGAAGAGGAACAAATAGTAAGGCAGGTAATCAATGGACTAAAAGCTGATGACAAATGGGAGAGCTTTACCACAGCAATGGACCTATACATGGACATACATGCTCCTGATCTAACAACTCTGATTGGTCAACTCTTCACACATGAAGCAAAGCTTACAAGGAATGGAGAGCAATCAAAAGGTAACAACCCCTCTGCTTTATACACTGATAAGAAGATTAAGGATAAAGGTAAAGGGAAGAAGCAAGAAGAAGAAGGCTCTACCTCCCAAGCTAACTATGCAGGGAGAGGTAGATCTTCAAGAGGTAGAGGCAGAGGAGGTAAGTCAGGTAGGGGGAGATCCTACAACTCATCACCATGCAACATTTGTGGATTGTCTAATCATACTACAGATGAGTGCTACAGAAACTATAAAAATCAGAGAGGAAGAGGCTATCAAAGAGGTGGATACTCTCAAGGTAGAGGCAGATTCAACCAACACCAAGGCTACAATGGATACAACAATCAGTACAACAACAATTTCAACCACAACCACAATAGTAACTACCAAGGTGGATTCAGAAATAGAAGGGATTACAACAATTACACAGAGGAGCAAGATGACTCCCTATTGATCATGAATATGATCTCTAAGGCAGGTACAAATGATGATCATTTATTTTATATTGATTCAAGGTGTTCTAACCATGTAGCTGGCAATGTGGCACTACTCTCTGATCTTTAGGAACCCAAGGGCAAACATCAAGTACAGACAGGTGATGATACTAAACATTCTGTTGTAAAGATTGGTAATGTAAAGACTAGTGATGGTAATCAGAACTTATTGAGCAGAGTACTTTATGTCCCAACAATCACCAAGAACTTAATGAGTGTTGGTCAGATTGTGGAAAAAGGTTTACAGGTCAGGTTCACTCAACATGGAGCATATGTGGAGGACCCAAGACATGGATTCAAAAGGATAGCCAAGGGAGAAAAATCAGGTAGATTATTTACTTTTGCGCTAGAAGACACCAAAAACATTGCTTTATACAATTACAAGGATCAAACACTTTCAGAATAATAAATATGGCATAAGAGATTAGGTCACATAGGTGAAAGGACCTTAAAGCAAATGTGCAGGGATCAATGTGTGCTTGGGATACCTAATGTATCCAAGCAACACATGATTTACAAGTGTGGTGCTTGTCAATTTGGTAAGTCACACAGGTTACCCTATTCAAGGAAAGGCTTTATGCATGAAGACTACCTAGACTTGGTGCACACAGATGTTTGGGGACCTAGCAAGGAACCCTCCATTTCAGGATCAAGGTATTATGTGTCCTTCATTGATGATTATAGCAGATGGACTGTGTTATACTTTATGAAGCATAAGGATGAAGTGTTTAATTGTTTCAAGAGATATCTTGCACTAGTTGAAAATCAAACAGGTAGAAACTTGAAAAGACTAAGGTCAGATGGAGGAGGTGAATACTTCTCCAATGAATTTGAAGACTTCTTGCAGGAAAGAGGCATCAAGAGGGAGATAACTACAAGGTACTCACCTGAACAAAATGGGGTAGCTGAAAGAAGAAATAGGCTTATTGTTGAAACAGCTAGGTCTATGCTTAATGAAAAGAAATTGCCAAATTATCTTTGGGTAGAAAGTGTATCTACTGCCACCTATCTCATTAACAGGTTGCCATCAAAGTCACTTGATGGAATGACACCTTATGAAGCTTGGCATGGTAAGAGACCATCATTGGATCATTGCAAAATCTTTGGTTGTATTGCATATGTGCATATTCCCTCACAGGTAAGGGGAAAGCTAGACCCTAAAGCTGAAAAATGTATCTTCATTGGTTATGACTTGAACCAGAAAGGGTACAGATTCTACAACCCCTCAAACAAAGGTTTCAAGGTAAGCAGAGATGTCATCTTTGATGAGAATGACTCATGGTATGAAAATGAATGCAGGAAGGTTAGTCTACCTTATGACATGGAAGAAGACTTCCCAAAGCTCACCAAGGAGGAACCAATCCAGAAAGAAGACTCAAGTTCAGATGATGATGACACAATTAACCTTGAGGAATTCAAGGCTTGGAAGTCCAAAGGGAAGATGAAAATGAAGAAGCTAGAGGATATACCAGAATCCTCAACTCAAGCTATGAGGAGATCTCAAAGAGAAAGTAAGAAGCCTATCAGATATGGGTATGAGACTTCTCTTGTAACTAAGCATTCTGTATATCTTGCAAAGGATTTGTTGAATGAAGAACCAGGTACATATGAAGAGGCAATCACCAAACCAGAATGGAAAGGAGCTATGGATGAAGAAATAGAAGCTCTTAAGGAGAGTGACACATGGGACTTGGTACCCAAGAAGGACTCTATGAAGGTGATAGGATCCAGATGGATCTATAAACTCAAGAGGAACTCAGATGGTACAATCAACAGGTACAAAGCTAGGTTGGTAGCCAAGGGTTTTGCACAAACCCAAGGCATTGATTATGAGGAGACATTTTCTCCTGTGGCTAAGATGCCAACAATCAGAGGATTGGTGAGTGTAGCTACATCCAAAAATTGGAACATGTACCAATTAGATGTCAAGAATGCTTTCTTGAATGGATGGATATCTGAAGAAGTCTACATGTCACAACCACCTAGCTATGAAGATTCCAAGAAGGTAAATTATGTTTGTAAATTGAAGAAGGCTCTATATGGATTGAAGCAGGCACCTAGGGCATGGAACTACATGTTGACAACATATCTCCAAGATCAAGGGTTTACTATGAGCAAGGCAGATACATCATTGTTTATCAAAAGGAGCAATTCAGAGGTAATCTATCTCTGTGTTTATGTTGATGACATCATCATTACAGGTAATGATGTCCAAGGAATCAGAAGCATCAAAAATCAGATGATGAAGGAGTTCAAGATCAATGATCTTGGATTATTGAAATACTTTCTAGGACTTGAATTGGTTTATACTAATTCAGGTATATATATCACTCAGAAGAAGTATGTGCAGGACATGTTCAAGAAATTTGGCTTGCAGGATGCTAAAGTCTCTAGTACTCCAATGGAAGTCAACCTAAAGCTAAGTGCTCATGAAGGTGATGAAGTCCAAGACATTACAGGATACCAAAGAATGGTAGGTAGTTTGAATTATGCTACCTTAACCAGAATTGACATAGCATATGGAGTTAGTGTGCTAATCCAATTCATGCACAAACCAAGGGTAACTCACCAAGAGGTAGCAAAGAAGATTTTGAAGTATCTAAAGGGAACTCTAAACCATGGTTTGTACTTTCCTTATACATCAGATATTGACATTAAAGTATATTCAGATGCAGATTGGGCAGGATGCAAGGATGACAGGAGGAGCACATCAGGATACATATGTTTTGCAGGTGATAAACCTATTTCTTGGTCAGCCAAGAAACAACCAACAGTGGCATTGTCATCCACTAAAGCAGAGTATAGAGGGCTAGCCAATGCCACTCAAGAAGCTATCTGGTTGAAGCTTTTGTATACAGAGTTAGGCTTATATACAAGGCCACCAATTATCTTTGGAGATAACACAAGTTCCCTTCACCTTGCAGCTAATCCAATATATCATGCTAGAACAAAGCACATAGAGATTCATTACAACTATGTGAGAGAAAAGTTGCTAAGCAAAGACATTCAGTTGACTTATGTGTCTACTAACATGCAATGTGCAGATTTACTCACTAAAGCTTTGGATGGAAACAAGTTATGGAGATTCAAATCCATGATTGGATTGCAGGATGTGATTGAAGAATGATGCTGAAGACTTGAGCCAAAATGTTTGGCTTGAGGGGGAGCTGTTGGTGCAAGTCAAGCCTTCACATTTGGCTTGGACATCTACTTTGAAGACTCTACATGAAGCAAAGACCATAGGAACTTATGCCTATGATTTCTTACCATTTTATCTCTTGTAAAAGTCTTAGTGACTTGGCATATTATGTAATCACACCTAATTGATTGAAAGTCGTGGAAAAAGGTTGTTGATTGATTTGAGAGAATATCTCAATCAATTTTTAGGTGAAAGATTCTAGGAGATTGATTTGAATTCAAACTCAAATCATCACTCAATACCTATAAAAACTACAAGGAAAAAGTCGTGGGTGTTCTTCTTTCATCCCGTGGCATTTCTGTATCAATTATTGAGTGTGTGAGGTCTACTCCATAGCCTACACCTCTGAGTACCATTGAGCTATGTTTATCATGCCAATGGGAATGTACATTCATATGATCTAATACAAATACTTACATTCATCTACTCTGTGATTCTCTGAGTATACACTCCACGTCTGTCAACTTCAACAAGGCATATCTCGGGATCTACTCAACCAAATCAAGTGATTCAAGGCTTGTTGGAACCAGCTCAAAGCATTCTACAAGACTACAAATATTGAAGAAGTTTGGTTCAGCCATTTTCGAGAAATCGTCTTCGAAGCAGTCTCTGGTATTTGTCTGCACATCTCCTAAAAAGTCGAGAGTGACCATAAACTTGCTAAAGTTATTTCTCTGTGCATAATTTATCAATTTGAATGATTCCACTTGCAAATGGTAGCTTGTTAAGCTAATTTAATATTTAATTTAATATGTGCTGGTCATACTGAGTGAAAGACTGAGCAGGTGTCAATACCAAAATAGCAAGTTTTCTTGGATTTGTGAAGTGCAAAGCTATCTGTCTTGATTTGATCATTACACATATCATTTGCAAAGTACATATATGCTTTCTTGGTATCATTTGGAAGGTAATAAAGTGTACTAAGCATTCCTGGAGTCAAAGAGGGCTAGTGTGAAGCAGGTTTAGCAGCACCTACTCAATCTCTGAGTACATCCAACCATCCTCTCCCAACACTTTGGAAAAAGGCAGCGATCAAACTGGGATATAGAAAAACCTGCGCATCAACGCAAAGGACACACAGAAATCTGAGAATTACCTTGTGATTGAGAGTGTGATTAAGAGTGAGAGTGAGAGTGAGAGTGTGATTGAGAGTGCGAGTGAGAATGCGATTGTGATAGCTCGGGGGTGGTCGGGAGGTAGAGGCTTTGTCAAGAAGCTATTGTCCAAAGCTATTGTAACCATTGACTCACATCTACAATATCAGAATTCTTCCCTCTCTGCGTCATATTTGTTCTACTCTTCCAAATCAGATTTTCTTTTACCTTGTGCAATCTCTACGTTCTTCTCTCCACTGTTATTTCTAAGTAATCGAAAGATTGTTATTGGGGATAGATTGTGATTGAGGAAACGCTACAAGTGGTATCAGAGCAGAATCAATCCGCGGGAACGATGGAAGGTCTAATACAAAAGGTTCGTGAACAAGAGGAGCTTATTCAGAAGCTTCTTGGTGAATTGCACAAAGAACGAGGGGGAAAGCAACCAGAAAGAGCAACAAATTTGTTTGTGGAGCTGAACGATGAAATAGATGAAGGTGCGGGAACATCTAGTGTACCTCGCAGAAAACAAAAACGCAATTCTGAAGATATGGAACCAGGTGAGTTTGCCCTTAACCAAGTCTTCAAGAAGGCAAAGTTAAATGATTTTGATGGCGAGAAGAAGAGTGGCGAAGATCTTGAGGCATGGATTGAAGAACTAGAGGATTTCTTTGATCTTGGACAATTTAGTGAAGAGTCCAAGGCAAAAGTTGGGATCCTGCATCTGTGTGGGATCGTGAAGCTATGGTGGAAGTCATATATGCAGACTCGAATGCGTTCTGGTCCTGTTCTATGGAAGGAATTTAGAGAACAAGCTAAAAAACGCTATTGTTCTCCACACTACCATATGGAGAAGAAGATGGAGTTCTACAATTTCCGACAACACGAAAGTGACAAGCATTAGAGGTTAGTGGTAATGCTCTAAAGAGTAAATTTATTGAAGGGCTTCGTGAGGAACTTCGCTCTCAAGTCAAGGGATCTGGATGCATTGATTTTCTTGATGCTGTTGCGATGGCCGAGAACTTTGAGAAGATGGAGAAGTTCAATTTGTAGAAGGCAAATAGAAGCAGATTCATTGCAACGGGACATAGGCCACAAAGACCTGTTACAATGAACATGAACAATTCCAAGAAAACTCCATCTTCTAATAATTTAGGTAAGAACCCTGCTCCGCCGGTGGAAAATCAAAGGAGGCGTCAACCAATTGAGTGGCAACAAGACCCTAATTTTATTGAGAGGGCAAAAAGACTCGGTTTGTGTTTTCGTTGCGGGGAGCAAGGGCATCGGACATATGAGTGCCCGAACAAGGCAGTCTTTCGACCCGCACAATCAAAAGCGATAAACATCATCGAGGAGGGTACAATTATTGAGGAAGGAGATGATGGCGGTAAGTGCGCCAACTCTACTTTACGTTGCATGGTGGTTAGTTCTTTTCCAAAGGCTTCTGTAGTCACGATTCCGGGTATGATTTCTGCGCATAAAACTAGATTTTTGATCGATTCAGGTAGTACCCATTGTTTTCTATCTTTGAAATTGGTACAGAATCTAGGGATAGCCCTAAATATGCAGATAACCAGACCTATAGAGATGGCCAATGGACGATTACACTACACGAAAGGATATGTTGAAAACCTTGAATTTACTCTTTTTAATAGATGCTTTTCTGGAAGCTTCCATGTAATGGAGATGAAACTGAGTTATGTAATCATAGGTATTGATTGGTTAGTTAAAAATTCTGTGACAATTAATTGTGAACAAAGAACGATCACTGTGAAGCTAAATGATGAATCTATTCATATTCTAGGTGATGTCTTTAATCCTAAGCCTACTCTTATTTCTGCTATGCAGATAATTAGAGGTATACGTGATGGTTGTAAAACATTTGTAGTGTATGTGAACAATCTGCATCAGGAAGGTAATGATGAAGATATTCCAGATTATGTAGGAAATCTCTTGAAAGAATATGCCGATGTATTTCCAGAAGACTTGCCCGGTATACCCCCACCTAGGCAGATTGACCATGCCATTGACCTATATCCAGGGAGTGAACCATATTCTAGAGCACCCTATAGATTTAACATTGATGAACTAAAGGAGCTTAAGATTCAATTAGATGATCTTTTGAAGAAAGGCTTAATAAAACCGAGTGTCTCACCTTGGGGTGCGCCTGTTTTATTTCAGAAGAAGAAAGATGGCTCTTACAGATTATGCATTGACTATAGGGGGTTGAATAAAAGAACAATTAAGAATAAGTATCCACTCCCTCACATAGATGACTTATTAGGTCAATTAAGTGGAGCGACCATATTCACAAAGATTGACTTAAGATCTAGATATCACCAAATAAGGATCAAAACAGAGGATATTCCTAAGACGGCTTTTCGAACACGATATGGTCACTATGAGTTTATGGTTCTACCTTTTGGTTTAACGAAGGCGCTTGTCACATTTATGTGCTTGATGAATAATATTTTTCACAATTACCTAGATGAATTCATCTTAGTCTTCCTTTATGATATATTTGTGTACTCTAAAGATGATTCGGAGCATGCTGTACATCTCAAGAAGACTTTGCAAACTCTTAGAGAACACAAATTGTATGGGAAAAAGAGTAAGTGTTTCTTTGCTAAGGATAAACTTGTGTATCTAGGAAGAGTAATATCAAAAGAAGGAATCCTTATAGATGAAGATAAAGTAAAAACAATAGTTGATTGGCGGATTCCTAAGACTGTAAGGGATGTTAGAAGTTTTCTTGGGTTGGCACAATATGAAAGAGCACATATTAAGGATTTCTCTAAGATAGCTACTCCCCTCACAGAATTAACTAAAAAGAATGTAGGATTTGCGTGGAGTGATGCCTGTCAAAAATCATTTGAAACATTGAAACAAAAAGTCGTTGAGAATTGTGTTTTGAAAATATCAGAATTGGGAAAGCGTTTTGTAGTTGCATGTGATGCAAGTGGTAGTCAGATAGGATGTGTTATTTCACAAGATGGCAGGGTGGTCACATATGAGTCCAGAAAACTAAGAAAACATGAACTTAACTATCCTACTCATGATTTAGAAATGCTTGCTGTTGTGCATGCACTTAAGCATTGGAGACATCTATTGTTAGGAGTTAAGTTTGAATTGAAAACAGATCATCAGAGTCTAAAATACATCTTCACACAACCATTTCTTAACAATAGACAGAAGCTTTGGATTGAATTATTAAGCGAGTATGATTTTGACATTAAGTATCTTGCTGGTAAGGAAAATAAGGTTGCTGATGCATTGAGTCGGGGACCTTTGTGTAATCTTGTTTCTGTAATAAATTCTGATTTTCTCAGTCAAATTCAAGAAGAGATAAAACAGGATCCTTTTTATACACCTATTTTGAGTTCTTTGAATGCAAACAGGGGATCGATGCATGAGAAAAATTTCATTTGCAGAATGGAACATTGTATTGTAACAATCGGCTATGCATATCGTCTGAATCTCCATTAAAAGTAAATATATTGCATGATTGTCATGATGCACCATTTTCTGCACATCCAGGTTATTCGAGGACTTGTGTTAAAACAAAGTATTCTTACTTTTGGCCATGTATGAAGCGGGATATTGGAAAATATGTAAGTGAATGTTTGAAGTGCCAACATGTGAAATCTGAGTTTAAGAGGATGCCAGGAATGCTTCAACCTTTGGATGTTCCAAATCAGAAGTGGGAGTCTATTTCTATGGACTTTATCACTAAGCTAAAGGGGTTGGGTATCATTGTACAGTGTGGGAATGATACTGTTTGCATGTTGGCATGCGTGCTTGAGTGACTGGTAAGGGGGGTGGCTGGTAACATAAAGATTTTTCAAAACACGACTATTTATAAAAAGAAGAAAGAAAAAAGAAAAGATTAAACAAAACGCGGTCCATCGCCGAAAAATTTAATGCGGGCTAGTGGCATGATGATATGGCCGCAGCTTCGACCCATTGATTACTTTTGGGAGTGGATTTTCGGTCAACGTAGTCTACCGAAAAGTCACCGGACCGAATTGTTCTGAGATTTTGAAAGGGCCGAACCATCATAGTTTGAACTTTGCTGCTGCTCTATCCGACGTTGCGTTGTAGAAGAGTACGAGCTGACCTACCGAAAAGATTGGAGTTTTCAAATATCGATCGTGTGTCTTGGCTTGCCTTAGTTGTACTTCACGCATGGTTAAAAAGTTGAGCCATCGGTGCTCATCAAGTTCTCTGAGTGCGTCTATTCGTGCTGTCAGCGAATCTTCCGGTAGCATGTTCTGAGTGATTGCTACACGCAGACTTGGGATGACTACTTCCATGGGTGCTATTGCTTCTAAGCCATAAGCTAGTTTGAAAGGTGTCAAGCCTGTTGTTACCTTATATGTAGTGCGGTATGCCCATAATACTGCAGGTAGTAGTTGATCCCATCTTTTCGGTGCTTCCATGATCAGTTTTCGGAGGATATTCAATAGTGATTTGTTTGTACTTTCGGCCAAACCATTGGCACGAGGGTAATACGGAGAGCTGAGTTTGTGTGTCACGTGGAAGGATTGGGTGAGTACCTTCATTAATTGATTTACAAAATGAGTACCTAGATCTGTCACCAATTCGAGTGGTAAGCCAAATCGTGGGAAGACATCATTTAGCAAGCAAAGACACCCCAATTGGTAATGAAGGTAGTTTTTGGTATATCTTCTTCAGCCATTCTAACTTGATTGTAACCACTGTATCCATCTAAGAATGAATACATTTCATGACCTGCTACCCTATCGAGCATGGTATCCAAGAAGGGGATCGGGAAAGGGTCTGGTATTGTTGCTGCATTTAATTTTTGGTAATCCACACAGATTCGCAGTTGCTTATTTTTCTTTGGCACAATCACAATTGGTGAGATCCATTCAGCATGCTCCACTGGTACGATGAATCCGACCTTTAATAATCTATCAAGTTCGGCTTTTACCTGTGATGCATAATTGGGATTCATCCGGTAGCTGGGCTGCTTATTCGGTTTAGCTTCAGGCTTCAACATGACTCTGTGCTGATAAATGCGCGGATCTAATCCTTTCATATCTTTGTAATCCCATGCAAAGACGTCTGAGAATTCGCGAAGAAGTCGAATCAAGTCAGCTTTAAATGATTCCGGTAAGTTTTGCCTTATCTTTACAGGTCGCGGATGATCTTCGTCTCCTAGATTGTACATGGTCAACTGGTCTTCGGGGACATAAAACTATTGCGGTTTCTCTGTATCATCTGTTGACTTGAGCAGCGATTGTAATTCATCGTCATGTGTTGGGACAGTATCTTCCTGCTTAGTTTTTTTGGTGATAGGTACTATTGTACAAACTGAAGTGTTCCGGTTATCTATAACGGACTGTAGATCAACAGTCCCTAAAGACATTAAATCAGCGTTATTCTTCAGAAATTCCTCTTCTTCATCATCTGATAGTCCATCTAACATGTAGACTGGTTCACCAAAATATGGTCTGGCGTGAAGTTTGCAAGGTTGTATAGCATCTAATTTTACCACATATCTACGGTTGGCATCTTTGAATGTAAGCTCTTGTGCAAACCAGTCCTGTATTACCTTCGCATGCTTCAGCCAAGGTCGGTCGAACAGAAGGTTGTAATCCAAAGTGGATTCCGGCAGATCTAGTATAACAAAGTTCATTTTGAAGGTCGTACCTTGTAAAGTAATGGGTACATTCCGCACAAGTCCTACGGGATGGACTCTAGATTGATCTGCCATTCTGACAAAAAATTGAACTGGTTCGATTTCGGTCCATCCTAACCTTTTGCATAAGGCTGTAGTCGCAATGTTAACACCAGAGCCTCCATCAATCAATACCTACGTAATTTTATGATTCTTATACCATACTGTAATCAAGGGAACTGAATGGTCAACCGTAGAATCATGTTCCGGTTGCACTGCTGCTGTTGCCGGAATACAAGAGGGCACCGGACTGAACTATTGCTGGAACTGTTGTCGAATCCCAGGTACTAATGCCAGAAGTTGGCCTAGAGGCAGGGTGATAGATGCCTTGGATAAAATTTCCCAGGCCTGTTGAGATTGGTTGTCCTGCTCCTTTGAACTTGAGGTCTCCGCTGATGCAGAAGTATCTACTGTTATGTCTACTGCTGATGATGGCTCCGCTGCTGCTTCCTTTTGTTGTGTTCCTTCCTTTGTCGACGAAGCTTGAGTCACCGGAATAGGTTCTGGGAACACTGGTGGTTCTGTTGCGGTCTAGTGACTAGCCTTGTCATACATCCTATGTTGTTCTCGTATCCCAGGTTTGAACATTTCTGCTGCCGACTGCAATTGTTTACCGGATCGGGTCTGGACTGTAGCAGTCTGTGTTTCTACTGGTGTGATTTGTACCATGTTGGCCATTGGGTTTTGTCGTTCCTTCTTCCTTTGATCATACTCAGCTGCATCCTTACAAAATCTCCTAATATGTCCAAATTCGCCACAAAAATGACAGCGTGGCGGTAATAAATTGGGATTTTCTGGTGGTGGTCCGTTCTGCCAGCGGTTTGCATTAAAATTGTTGTTCCTCTGTCCTCGGTAGTTCCGATATCCTTGCGGTTGATTGTTTCTCAATTGCGGGGGCACATAGTGATTCGCTGGCTGTCCATGTTCTTGAATAACTGCATTGACCGTTGTTGTTCCCTGTACTCTAGCATTGTAGACACAGTTTCCGGTGGTGTGTCCGGCAGTGTTGTAGATAGTGCAAAATGTTTGATTTAGTGCACAGTTGGCACTAGTATGACCTAAATTTTTGCATGTGATGCAGTATACTTGTCTGGTTATATCTTCAGCCATAGTTTTGTTTGTTTTTAACCACTTCAGATCTTCTGTAAATCCACCGACTTTGGATTCCAGTTGCAGAGCCATGGCAATGACTGCATCCAGCGTCATAGCTCCGACACACCTTATGATCATGATCTGTTTCAGTTGTGGGGTTAAGCCATTGATGAACCACTGAGTGATGACATCATCAGGTAATTTAGCGTGGGCCTGTGGTATCTGTCGTAAGTGTGTTCTAAAGAGTGTAGCATACTCCTGGACAGTCTGATTTGCCTTCTGTCGGTTGTTTTGTAAATAATCAAAGATTTCGGCGGGATTCTTCTTTAGCCTGAATCGTTGCAGAAAAGCGTCTCGTACTGCATCATAGGTACCGAAATGATTAATATCGTATTCTATAAGCCATCTAGCTGCTTCATTGACTAGTGTAGATTGAAAAACAATGGCCTTATATGCCTGATTCGGTGGATGGTTAAGAACTGTATAACTTATTTCGAAAGTACGTACGTGAGCGTCCGGATCATCTCCTAGGAATCCACCGAATTTCGTGTATGTTACTCCCGTTGGAGGCGGCCTTGGTTGGCATAACTGTTGTTGCTGTTGTTGTCCATTCATTGTGAGTATATTAGGCCCTCCTTCTGTATCTTGAAGTTGATTGGATGAACTATCGGAACTTGTATCGCCGAATGGTGTGCCTTCCGGTGTGCTGTTTTTACTTAGAATGCGTCGGATTTCTGCTTCGAACAGTTTTCCTTCCTTCTGGATATCCAATATTGGAAATCTTTCTTCCAAGCACGCTGGTTGGGCTGAGGATTCCGCAAAAAATGCTAAGCCTTGGTCGACAATTGGTGATTCTATCACCGGAATATCACCGGAATGAATCGAAATTGTGCCAGAATGCTGTGTTTTTCCGCTTTTACCGATCTCTTTTCCTAGAGTGTTTCTGATCGTGGATAATTCTGAATCTTTATCCAAGATGATTAAACTGGTTTCCAGCGGCATCTTGGTAGATTCTGGAATTACTATATCTTCGATAGGCTGGGTCAAAGTATCACCAGAATGTACCAAAGATGTTGATCGTTCTATCGGAATATGACCGGAATTAATTCTAACGTCCTTAACTTGCTTGACCACTGGGTCAGACCGCGTTATACCTTCTTCTCCTAGGGTTGTCTTTAGCACTTTACGTGTTCCAGCCTTATGGTTCTTAGGATACGTTTCGCCAGACCGAGTAACTGGCATGTATCATTGCACAGTAACACTATCTGAGCAGTTTGCAACAATCTGGCTCTGTTGCTACTGTCAGTCAATCGAACGATAAACGTGATGTTTGATTCTGACAAACAGCTGGCACTCTAATGCCACTTTCTCGCAGATAACTGGCAGTCTGATGCCACTTTCCCACAGATAACTGGCAGTCTGATGCCACTTTCCCACAGATAACTGGCAGTCTGATGCCACTTTCCCACAGACGGCGCCAAATGTTAGTCATTAGACTTCTGACTTCAGACTCAAAACACTTTCAAGTTCGGACGTTTTCGAATCTTTCAATCTTACCCTTCCAATGGGCAAGACCATGGTAACTAACATTAAGTTACCTCTTAGCCACGTGGGTCCTTAGGAGTGGTAGGGGTCTGTTAGACAGAGGCCCTGTGCTATTTTCCCAACTCATTACACAATCATAATTGCTCTCTCGCGTCTTAGCTCAGTACGCAACTCTGAACAACTGATAACTGTTCGGTGTACTGGACTTAGAATTTCTGAACTAATCCTGCTATAGCGATCTGAGCAGTAGTCCGGTTACTTGTATCTAATAGAATAATATACTTGAGTAAACGAAGATCACCTACTACGCACTTCTTCAGAATAGATAGGTATACCAACAGACATCTATACACTGAAGTTATGCAAACTCACCGTATCCCAAACTTGGGCAACAAATTTCCTAACAACAATCGACTAGTCACAGACTTAACAGTGTCCTACTCGCACCCCGACCATTACAAATACTAGTCTTCCTGTGATCGGAATCAACAGTGAACGTAGACTACTGTATCGAACTTGGCTACTTACAGAAAATGTTAACATGCAAACAGTTCGGGTCTGCTTTTCACATTCCCTTGTTGAGCATAAAGACTGACAAACAACACACTGCAACTTAATAACACTCAAAGACACCCTCAACCATTATCGAACAGATTCGTAACACAAGACTACCAATTCGTAGCTCTGCACTACAGTGCGAATAAACGACTAGACGGAGCACAGAACAGAGCAGAACAGAGTAGAGTTCAATCTTCACAATGACATACATACTTCAAACAGTACGCTTACAATTCTCCAAACGGGCTCTCCGCCACTCTCTTCTCATTCCCTTATATAGAAGATTTTTTACAAGGGTGCGCGAATCTTTAGTTACCTACGCGTTTCCCGAAAGGTTCTTTTACATTTAAGACGCCTGTCCTAGTACATTTGTCCTTTTTCGACGGCCGTCTAACACTGCCTATGACTAGAAGTAAGCATGATACCATATTTGTTGTAGTCGATCGGCTTACCAAGATGGCACACTTCTTTCCTATGAAAAAGACTGATACTGCATTGAATGTTGCAAGAATCTTTGTAAAATAAATATTTCGATTGCATGGAATGCCTAAAAGCATAATTTCTGATAGAGATTCTAGATTTACGTCAAACTTCTAGAGAGCAACGTTTGAATCAATTGGAACTCAACTTCGTATGAGTACAGCTTTCCATCCACAAACTGATGGGGAAACCGAGAGGGTTAACAGGGTAGTTGAGGATATGTTGCGTATGTATGTGAATTAAAAGCACGATAATTGGAGTGAATATTTACCCTTGGTTGAGTTTGAAAGACAATAGTTATGCAATATAACACAGGAGCAATAGCAGAGAAGATAACAGATATAGGAGAATCTCAACAATTTTCTACTAGCAGCAAGTACAAAGATGATGGCGTTGTCCACCCGTGCGCTCTCAAGGTAGAGCTTAAATGGTGATCTAGACAACTCTAGATAGGGAGATACAAGGTAGAGGTATGCTGGCTCAACTCGGTATCTTAGGAAGTGCAGAAGTCATGTATATATAGGATCATGGGTGGCCTGCCATGGACGGCTATACATGGGCGGTAGAGCGTGGGCGGCCACCGCCCGCGTAATTGCCATACACGGCTTAGACTGGTTGAACCGACCTAACAAATATAAATGATTTCTGACTTCGACAGGGAATATTCCATGGAATATTCCCTTTACCGTCGCGCCGGGGGCGCTGCCCCCTGGGACCCCCCAGCCAGGGGGCCCGCTGGCCCCCTTGGACCCCCCAGCCGGGGCTGCTCACCGCTGTCCCGGACCCCACAATTGGGGACCCTGGTAACTCCCTTTCCTTATAATATCTTAGATGGTCCAATATGACCTTCATCCAACATTCAAGTTGGGATTCCCATCAATTGGGTAATGCACGCTTGGCTTCTCCTCATAAAGGGGGCCTTACAAAATGTGCATACAATCATGAGGGGTAGACATTGATCATATACTAACACCCCCCCTCAATGTTTACCGATGATAAATCAAGTAGGTCTCGGTCCTATGCCCATCTGTTGAAGATGCTTGTTGAGCTGCTCTCTTCCAAGTGCTTTAGTGAATATGTCAGCACAATTTGCCTCTGTTGGGCAATATTCTAGCTCCACAATTTCATCTTCAATTAGCTCACGAATGTAATGGTACTGTACTTCTATGTGCTTGGTGCGAGCATGAAATACTGGGTTCTTTGCAATAGCCATACAACTTTGATTATCACACTTGAGTACAATTGGCATATTTGATGGAAAGCCTATATCTGCAAGAATTCTCCTTAACCAGACTGCCTCACAAGAAGCAAAACAAGCTGCTTTGTACTCTGCTTCAGTGGAGGAGAGTGCGAGAGTTGGTTGCTTCCTACTTACCCAAGAAAATATTCCTGAACCAAGTGAGAAACAATATCCAGAAACTGATTTTCTAGAATCACAATCTCCAGCCCAATCTGAATCACAATATCCTTGGAGTGTATCACCTATGGTATACAAAATACCAAAATCCAAGGTTCCTGCAATGTACCTTAGAATTCGCATTCCAGCATTCCAGTGACTCTCCTTAGGTTTGTTGGAAAACCTGCTTAACACTCCAACAGCATAGCAAATGTCTGGTCTAGTGTTGCACAGAAAAATAAGACTTCCAACGAGCTTCCTATACTTCTTAGCATCTACATCAGGCATGTTATCATCCATAGATAGCTTATGATTTACCTCCATAGGTGTGCTAGTTGGTTTGCAGTCCATCATTCCAAATGCCTTGAGAATTTCTTTGGAATATTTTTGTTGTGAGATGAAAATGCCATCCTTCCTTTGCCATACTTCAATTCCCAGACAAAAATGGAGTAGACCTAAGTCTGTCATTTCAAACTCAGTTCCCAAGCTGATCCGAGTTTGATTGATGAGTTCCTGATGATCTCCTGTAATGATCAAATCATCTACATATACAATGACAACAACTAGCTTGCTATCCCTTTTCGTTACATACAGGTTAGCATCAGAAGTACTTCTTTCAAAACCCATATTTTTGAAAAAATGATCTATTCGTTGGTACCAAGCCCGTGGAGCTTGCTTAAGTCCATACAAAGCTTTCTTCAACCTGCAAACTTTATTTTCTGAATTGGGCACCTCAAAACCTGGTGGTTGAGATACATATACCTCCTCCTTGAGGTGACCATTCAAAAATGCAGATTTGACATCCATCTGGAAAATAGGCCAAGACTTTTGTGCAGCTACTGCAAGTACCGTCCGAATAGTTGTCATGCGTGCTGTTGGTGCAAAAGTTTCTTGAACATCAAATCCTTCAATCTGTGAAAAACCCTGTGCAACTAATCGTGCCTTATACTTTTCTAATGTTCCATCAGCTTTATACTTAGCTTTCCAAATCCATTTAGTACCTATTACCTTCTTCTTTGGCGGCAAGTCGACTAGATCCCATGTATCATTTTTGAGTATACTATCATACTCAGACTGCATTGCCGCTCTCCAATCTGGATCATCAAGGGCTTCTTCAATGGTGGTAGGTTCCTTTATCGAACCCATGATATCTGCCATTAGAGCCATGTTAACAATGTGTTCTGAGGCTCTCCTTTGCTCCTCTATTCTCTTTGATCTTCGTAATCCATCCGATGATGATTCTGGTACATCTACATGTGGATTGTGATCATCAAAGAGCTGTTGTGCCCACTTCGGTAGTGGCTTACGCTGTGCAGCTACAACTGGTTGGCTTTTTATTGAGGAAATTTCTCCATTAGATGTTTCCTCCTCCTCAACTTTAACCTGTCTTTTGATAGGCACAAGGTGAGATATTTCTCCGCTTGATGAGATAGTAGATTTACCTTTATCTTCTACTAAGTGTGGTCGTTCATCAAACACCACATCTCGGCTGACAAAAATCTTCCTTGCCTCAGGATCCCATAACCTGTATGCTTTAGACTCTTCACTATATCCTAGGAAGACACACTTTTTGCTTTTTGAATCCAACTTTGATCTTGTTGAATCAGGAATATGTGCATAACAGAAACAACCAAAAATTCTGAAATGCAAAACTGAAGGCTTTTTACCAGAATATGCTTCTTGAGGAGTCATCCCCTTTAAAGCTTTTGTGTAGCTTCGATTGAGGATGTAGACTGCTGTATTGACTGCTTCTGCCCAGAATGAATCAGGCATGTCTTGAGCCTTCAACATACAACGAGCCATTTCAACTACTGTCCTGTTCCTGCGCTCAACAACGCCATTTTGTTGGGGTGTATGAGCTGTGGTAAGTTGCCTTTTCACACCATGCTCCTTACAGTAATTGTTGAATTCTGTTGACAAGAATTCACCTCCTCTATCTGTTCTAAATTTCTTCAGTTTCCTTCCTGATTCATTTTCTACATACTTATGCCACGTTTTAAATTTTTCAAAAGCATCAGCCTTCTCTCGAATGAAATAAACCCACATCTTTCTACTATAATCGTCGACTAACAGCAAGAAGTAGAAAGATCCTCCTAAAGCAGGTGTAGACATTTTACCGCAGAGATCAGCATGTACCAACTCTAGAGGAGCTTGAGATCGATTGCTGGTCTCTCTTGGAAATGCCTTTCGTTGTTGCTTGCCCATCATACAAGCTTCACAAGGTTCCTGCAACTCTGAAAATGCAGGCATATGAGCAACCATCCCTGTTCGTTGCATCTCCTTCAAAACTGCAAATCCGAGATGCCCAAATCGTCAGTGCCATAACCTGCTTACATCTTTATCTTCTGTAGCAGTTAAAGCACTTAACTCATACAAGTTATCCCGTCGTATGCCTTTACCTACAACATTACCTGATGAATCCATGATTTCCGCACCACTCTTATTGAAGTGAACTTCGAGTCCACGATCTGTTATTGCAGAAACTGACAACAAATTTCTTTTGAGTGTAGGTACATAGAGAACATCGGATAACTTTTTCTCAACACCTGGAGAAGTGATAAAAGAGATGGTTCCAGTTCCTTCAGCTGGACACTTGGAGTCATTTCCCACCACTACATTGATGGATTCCCGCAGAGGCACTAGGGAACTATACCAATCCTTTTTACTAGTCATATGGCGAGAAGCTCCACTATCTAAAATCCATGGCTCATCAACACGAGCTTGAGCAGATGAACATACCTCTTCAATAGCTACCCAAAGTTCCAGCTCTGTGTTGTTTGCAGACTCTTTGTTCTTCCATGATGATTTTACAGTCCCATTCCGTTCATCAGCTTGCTTCTTTCTGCAATCCTTGATGGCATGGCCTTTCTTTTCACAATAGAAGCAACTTCCTGTGAACTTTTTCTTCTTTGGCTTCTTCTTTGATCCCTCTGAAGAGCCTTTACCTTTTGCATTTGCTGAGAATGCAGCATCAGTTGTACTTTGCCGATTCTTCAGCCGCATCTCTTCTTCTAAAAGCATGGCACAAAACTCTTCAAATGTAAGAGGAGTTGGCCTTACCTGAGTGTTAAGGGCTGTTACTAATCCATCATACTTTGCTGGAAGAACACGTACAGATCTTCGAGCCAGCTCTTCTGGTGTTATAACAACACCAACTGCAGCCAATTGATCTTGAAGATGCTTTATCCGTTTGATAAAATCTTCAGCCTTTTCAGAATCAGAATGCTTTTCATTTGCCAACTGATTTTCTAAATTCTGTATCCTAGTGTGGTTCTTGGTCTCATATTGTCGAGCCAATATGCCCCAAGCCTCATGTGCTTTAGTAGTATGTTGAACTAAAGTAAGCACAGAATCACTTACACTAGTGACAATCGCACATAATGCATCAGCATTCCGCCTCTTCCAAGCTCGTAGAAGATCTGGATCTGGCTGAATCATCAATCTTGAATTTGCTGGATCTTCAACTGGTATAGGCTCTGGATCCAATCCCATCGGTCCCATGACAGTGTCAAGTAATTCATAGGAGTCCAAAATTGCAGAAATTTTGAACTTCCAGAGTGTATAATTGGTTCCATCCAGCTTCCCTTCAGTGAATGCAGGTGGACGAATTCGAATAGGTGCAGCATTAACATTAGCTGAAGCACCAAGACTACTATTCGACGATGAAGCCATCATGTAATCACTCGAATAATCTACTGATATTCTAGTCTGCTAGTAGGCTAAAATAATGATACTTCTCAAGCTATTCGAACCTTACAGCTCTGATACCATGAAAGACAATAGTTATGCAATATAACACAGGAGCAATAGCAGAGAAGATAACAGATATAGGAGAATCTCAACAATTTTCTACTAGCAGCAAGTACAAAGATGATGGCGTTGTCCACCCGTGCGCTCTCAAGGTAGAGCTTAAATGGTGATCTAGACAACTCTAGATAGGGAGATACAAGGTAGAGGTATGCTGGCTCAACTCGATATCTTAGGAAGTGCAGAAGTCATGTATATATAGGATCATGGGTGGCCTCCCATGGACGGCTATACATGGGCGGTAGAGCGTGGGCGGCCACCGCCCGCGTAATTGCCATACACGGCTTAGACTGGTTGAACCGACCTAACAAATATAAATGATTTCTGACTTCGACAGGGACCCCACAATTGGGGACCCTGGTAACTGTAAGACAATAGTTACGCAATATAACACAGGAGCAATAGCAGAGAAGATAACAGATATAGGAGAATCTCAACAATTTTCTACTAGCAGCAAGTACAAAGATGATGGCGTTGTCCACCCGTGCGCTCTCAAGGTAGAGCTTAAATGGTGATCTAGACAACTCTAGATAGGGAGATACAAGGTAGAGGTATGCTGGCTCAACTCAGTGTCTTAGGTAGTGCAGAAGTCATGTATATATAGGATCATGGGTGGCCTGCCATGGACGGCTATGCATGGGCGGTAGAGCGTGGGTGGCCACCGCCCGCATAATTGCCATACACGGCTTAGACTGGTTGAACCGACCTAACAAATATAAATGATTTCTGACTCCGACAGGGAATATTCCATGGAATATTCCCTTTACCGTCGCGCCGGGGGCACTGCCCTCGGACCCCCACCAGGGGGCCCGCTGGCCCCCTGGGACCCCCCAGCCAGGGGGCCCGCTGGCCCCCTTGGACCCCCCAGCCGGGGCTGCTCACCGCTGCCCCGGACCCCACAATTGGGGACCCTGGTAACTCCCTTTCCTTATAATACCTTACATGGTCCAATATGACCTTCATCCAACATGCAAGTTGGGATTCCCATCAATTGGGTAATGCACGCTTGGCTTCTCCTCATAAAGGGGGCCTTACAGAATGTGCATACAATCATGAGGGGTAGACATTGATCATATACTAACACCCCCCCTCAATGTTTACCGATGATAAATCAAGTAGGTCTCGGTCCTATGCCCATCTGTTGAAGATGCTTGTTGAGCTGCTCTCTTCCAAGTGCTTTAGTGAATATGTCAGCACAATTTGCCTCTGTTGGGCAATATTCTAGCTCCACAATTTCATCTTCAATTAGCTCACGAATGTAATGGTACTGTACTTCTATGTGCTTGGTGCGAGCATGAAATACTGGGTTCTTTGCAATAGCCATACAACTTTGATTATCACACTTGAGTACAGTTGGCATATTTGATGGAAAGCCTAGATCTGCAAGAATTCTCCTTAACCAGACTGCCTCACAAGAAGCAAAACAAGCTGCTTTGTACTCTGCTTCAGTGGAGGAGAGTGCGAGAGTTGGTTGCTTCCTACTTACCCAAGAAAATATTCCTAAACCAAGTGAGAAACAATATCCAGAAACTGATTTTCTAGAATCACAATCTCCAGCCCAATCTGAATCACAATATCCTTGGAGTGTATCACCTGTGGTATACAAAATACCAAAATCCAAGGTTCCTGCAATGTACCTTAGAATTCGCATTCCAGCATTCCAATGACTCTCCTTAGGTTTGTTGGAAAACCTGCTTAACACTCCAACAGCATAGCAAATGTCTGGTCTAGTGTTGCACAGAAAAATAAGACTTCCAACGAGCTTCCTATACTTCTTAGCATCTACATCAAGCATGTTATCATCCATAGATAGCTTATGATTTACCTCCATAGGTGTGCTAGTTGGTTTGCAGTCCATCATTCCAAATGCCTTGAGAATTTCTTTGGAATATTTTTGTTGTGAGATGAAAATGCCATCCTTCCTTTGCCATACTTCAATTCCCAGACAAAAATGGAGTAGACCTAAGTCTGTCATTTCAAACTCAGTTCCCAAGCTGATCCGAGTTTGATTGATGAGTTCCTGATGATCTCCTGTAATGATCAAATCATCTACATATACAATGACGACAACTAGCTTGCTATCCCTTTTTGTTACATACAAGTTAGCATCAGAAGTACTTCTTTCAAAACCCATGTTTTTGAAAAAATTATCTATCCGTTGGTACCAAGCCCGTGGAGCTTGTTTAAGTCCATACAAAGCTTTCTTCAACCTGCAAACTTTATCTTCTGAATTGGGCACCTCAAAACCTGGTGGTTGAGATACATATACCTCCTCCTTGAGGTGACCATTCAAAAATGCAGATTTGACATCCATCTGGAAAATAGGCCAGGACTTTTGTGCAGCTACTGCAAGTACCGTCCGAATAGTTGTCATGCGTGCTGTTGGTGCAAAAGTTTCTTGAACATCAAATCCTTCAATCTGTGAAAAACCCTGTGCAACTAATCGTGCCTTATACTTTTCTAATGTTCCATCAGCTTTATACTTAGCTTTCCAAATCCATTTAGTACCTATTACCTTCTTCTTTGGCGGCAAGTCGACTAGATCCCATGTATCATTTTTGAGTATACTATCATACTCAGACTGCATTGCCGCTCTCCAACCTGGATCATCAATGGCTTCTTCAATGGTGGTAGGTTCCTTTATTGAACCCATGATATCTGCCATTAGAGCCATGTTAACAATGTGTTCTGAGGCTCTTTTTTGCTCCTCTATTCTCTTTGATCTTCGTAATCCATCCGATGATGATTCTAGTGCATCTACATGTGGATTGTGATCATCAAAGAGCTGTTGTGCCCACTTCGGTAGTGGCTTACGCTGTGCAGCTACAATTGGTTGGCTTTTTATTGAGGAAATTTCTCCATCAAATGTTTCCTCCTCCTCAACTTTAACCTGTCTTTTGATAGGCACAAGGTGAGATATTTCTCCGTTTGATGAGATAGTAGATTTACCTTTATCTTCTACTAAGTGTGGTCGTTCATCAAACACCACATCTCGGCTGACAAAAATCTTCCTTGCCTCAGGATCCCATAACCTGTATGCTTTAGACTCTTCACTATATCCTAGGAAGACACACTTTTTGCTTTTTGAATCCAACTTTGATCTTGTTGAATCAGGAATATGTGCATAACAGAAACAACCAAAAATTCTGAAATGCAAAACTGAAGGCTTTTTACCAGAATATGCTTCTTGAGGAGTCATCCCCTTCAGAGCTTTTGTGTAGCTTCGATTGAGGATGTAGACTGCTGTATTGACTGCTTCTGCCCAGAATGAATCAGGCATGTCTTGAGCCTTTAACATACAACGAGCCATTTCAACTACTGTCCTGTTCCTGCGCTCAACAACGCCATTTTGTTGAGGTGTATGAGCTGTGGTAAGTTGCCTTTTCACACCATGCTCCTTACAGTAATTGTTGAATTCTGTTGACAAGAATTCACCTCCTCTATCTGTTCTAAATTTCTTCAGTTTCCTTCCTGATTCATTTTCTACATACTTATGCCACGCTTTAAATTTTTCAAAAGCATCAGCCTTCTCTCGAATGAAATAAACCCACATCTTTCTACTATAATCGTCGACTAACAGCAAGAAGTAGAAAGATCCTCCTAAAGCAGGTGTAGACATTTTACCGCAGAGATCAGCATGTACCAACTCTAGAGGAGCTTGAGATCGATTGCTGGTCTCTCTTGGAAACGCCTTTCGTTGTTGCTTGCCCATCATACAAGCTTCACAAGGTTCCTGCAACTCTGAAAATGCAGGCAAATGAGCAACCATCCGTGTTTGTTGCATCTCCTTCAAAACTGCAAATCCGAGATGCCCAAATCGTTGGTGCCATAACCTGCTTACATCTTTATCTTCTGTAGCAGTTAAAGCACTTAACTCATACAAGTTATCCCGTCGTGTGCCTTTACCTACAACATTACCTGATGAATCCATGATTTCCGCACCACTCTTATTGAAGTGAACTTCGAGTCCACGATCTGTTATTGCAGAAACTGACAACAAATTTCTTTTGAGTGTAGGTACATAGAGAACATCGGATAACTTTTTCTCAACACCTGGAGAAGTGATAAAAGAGATGGTTCCAGTTCCTTCAGCTGGACACTTGGAGTCATTTCCCACCACTACATTGATGGATTCCCGCAGAGGCACTAGGGAACTATACCAATCCTTTTTACTAGTCATATGGCGAGAAGCTCCACTATCTAAAATCCATGGCTCATCAATACGAGCCTGAGCAGATGAACATACCTCTTCAATAGCTACCCAAAGTTCCAGCTCTGTGTTGTTTGCAGACTCTTTGTTCTTCCATGATGATTTTACAGTCCCATTCCGTTCATCAGCTTGCTTCTTTCTGCAATCCTTGATGGCATGGCCTTTCTTTTCACAATAGAAGCAACTTCCTGTGAACTTTTTCTTCTTTGACTTCTTCTTTGATCCCTCTGAAGAGCCTTTACCTTTTGCATTTGCTGAGAATGCAGCATCAGTTGTATTTTGCCGATTCTTCAGCCGCATCTCTTCTTCTAAAAGCATGGCACAAAACTCTTCAAATGTAAGAGGAGTTGGCCTTACCTGAGTGTTAAGGGCTGTTACTAATCCATCATACTTTGCTGGAAGAACACGTACAGATCTTCGAGCTAGCTCTTCTGGTGTTATAACAACACCAACTGCAGCCAATTGATCTTGAAGATGCTTTATCCGTTTGATAAAATCTTCAGCCTTTTCAGAATCAGAATGCTTTTCATTTGCCAACTGATTTTCTAAATTCTGTATCCTAGTGTGGTTCTTGGTCTCATATTGTCGAGCCAATATGCCCCAAGCCTCATGTGCTTTAGTAGTATGTTGAACTAAAGTAAGCACAGAATCACTTACACTAGTGACAATTGCACATAATGCATCAGCATTCCGCCTCTTCCAAGCTCGTAGCAGATCTGGATCTGGCTGAATCATCAATCTTGAATTTGCTGGATCTTCAACTGGTATAGGCTCTGGATCCAATCCCATCGGTCCCATGACAGTGTCAAGTAATTCATAGGAGTCCAAAATTGCAGAAATTTTGAACTTCCAGAGTGTATAGTTGGTTCCATCCAGCTTCCCTTCAGTGAATGCAGGTGGACGAATTCGAATAGGTGCAGCATTAACATTAGCTGAAGCACCAAGACTAGTGTTCGACGATGAAGCCATCATGTAATCACTCGAATAATCTACTGATATTCTAGTCTGCTAGTAGGCTAAAATAATGGTACTTCTCAAGCTATTCGAACCTTACAGCTCTGATACCATGTAAGACAATAGTTACGCAATATAACACAGGAGCAATAGCAGAGAAGATAACAGATATAGGAGAATCTCAACAATTTTCTACTAGCAGCAAGTACAAAGATGATGGCGTTGTCCACCCGTGCGCTCTCAAGGTAGAGCTTAAATGGTGATCTAGACAACTCTAGATAGGGAGATACAAGGTAGAGGTATGCTGGCTCAACTCAGTGTCTTAGGTAGTGCAGAAGTCATGTATATATAGGATCATGGGTGGCCTGCCATGGACGGCTATGCATGGGCGGTAGAGCGTGGGTGGCCACCGCCCGCATAATTGCCATACACGGCTTAGACTGGTTGAACCGACCTAACAAATATAAATGATTTCTGACTCCGACAGGGAATATTCCATGGAATATTCCCTTTACCGTCGCGCCGGGGGCACTGCCCTCGGACCCCCACCAGGGGGCCCGCTGGCCCCCTGGGACCCCCCAGCCAGGGGGCCCGCTGGCCCCCTTGGACCCCCCAGCCGGGGCTGCTCACCGCTGCCCCGGACCCCACAATTGGGGACCCTGGTAACTCCCTTTCCTTATAATACCTTACATGGTCCAATATGACCTTCATCCAACATGCAAGTTGGGATTCCCATCAATTGGGTAATGCACGCTTGGCTTCTCCTCATAAAGGGGGCCTTACAGAATGTGCATACAATCATGAGGGGTAGACATTGATCATATACTAACAGTAACTCCCTTTCCTTATAATATCTTACATGGTCCAATATGACCTTCATCCAACATTCAAGTTGGGATTCCCATCAATTGGGTAATGCACGCTTGGCTTCTCCTCATAAAGGGGGCCTTACAAAATGTGCATACAATCATGAGGGGTAGACATTGATCATATACTAACAGAGTTTGCATACAATAGTGCATGGCATGCATCTATAAAAATGACTCCGTTTGAAGCTATGTATGGTTATAATTGTTTGACTCCACTTTCGTTTTTGGGTTTTCCAAATAAAGTAGAAGTATCCAAAGAAATGCTTGATAAGATGGATGAAGAACTTGGAAAAATTAAGAAACATATAAGAGAAGCTCAGAAAAGACAAAAGAAGTTCTATGATTCAAAGAGAAGACCACTTGAATTCCAAGTTAATGATATGGTATTTCTTAAAGTTAATCCTCACCGATCTAACTTGTTGCTAGGGAAGGATCATAGACTTTCTCCTCGATATGCAGGCCCTTTTAAAGTTTTGAAAAACATTGGATCTCTTGCTTATTTGCTGGAATTACCTAAATATCTAAATGTGCAACCTGTATTTCATCTCAGCTTACTTAAAATATATGTGTCTAATGTTGCTCATGTTTTGCAGGACAATTATAAGCTCAAAGATGATGGCTCTTTTGAGCTTCAATCGGAAATAATATTAGATAGGAAGGAAAGATTTCTTAGAAATAGATCTATAGTAGAAATTTTGGTGAACTGGCATTCATACCTAGTAGAAGATTCGAGCTGGGTGAATTTAGATGACTTTCTAACACATTATCCTTCTTTCCAACTCTGAGGACAGAGTTCTTAAAGGGGGGAAGAATTGTAATAGGCCTCTTTTCTAGTGAAATCATTCATTTTGAATTTTTTGAATTTCATTGTGGGGATAATGCTTAGAACGAATAAATAGGTCATTTTATGGATGTAAGAAAAATTATTGGGTTGACAAGTTTCAGATTCTCTCTCTAGACCTTAATTGCATTATGTTTTCCAGTGGAATTTTGAACGTGAAGATGAAAGAATTAAGGAACACTCTGTATGAGGAAAAGGTAGAGCAAATATAAGAGAATAAAAGTGCCGGTGTGAAATTTTTGTGAATCATGTTTTAAGTACCTCGTTCAGGGTCCTAGATTTAGTTCATTGTAAGAAAATGCCTTGATTTTACTCTCTCTCTAGAATTTGGAAACTTGCAGGGCTCAAAAGTGGCATTTGGAGATGGATTTGGATCTCGGACGACTCTAAAACTATTGTGCTGATCGAAAAATTGAATAAAAGTGTCTCTCACAAGCTTAAGCTAATTCCTCATTGTTCTTGAGTTACAGGGCTTTAAAAAATGCCGTTTTTTCCAACACTTAAAAAAAAATAAAAAATAATTAAAACAAAAAACGAGGGCTTATCTAATTCTATTCGAATCTATGATTCGGATGCTCACGTGTCACGATATCTAATTATGGATGTTTTTGGATATGTCTTCTTGGTGTTTTTCTGCTATTTTTGACAGGTACGCTAAAGAAAGAAAGCACACTACGATCGCATGGGGTTTTGCGAAAGTTTGGAGAAACTCGACTTTTTCTAAATTTCGTGGATTGCACACTTCTTTGGAAAAAGGCAGCGATCAAACTGGGATATAGAAAAACCTGCGCATCAACGCAAAGGACACACAGAAATCTGAGAATTACCTTGTGATTGAGAGTGTGATTGAGAGTGAGAGTGAGAGTGAGAGTGTGATTGAGAGTGCGAGTGAGAATGCGATTGTGATAGCTCGAGGGTTGTCGGGAGGTAGAGGCTTCGTCAAGAAGCTATTGTCCAAAGCTATTGTAACCATTGATTCACATCTATAATATCAAAATTCTTTCTTCTCTGCGTCATATTTGTTATACTCTTCTGAATCAGATTTTCTTTTACCTTGTGCAATCTTTGCGTTCTTCTCTCCACAGTTATTTCTGAGTAATCGAAAGATTGTCATTGGGGATAGATTGTGATTGAGGAAACGCTACAAGTGGTATCAGAGCAGAATCAATCCGCGGGAACGATGGAAGGTCTAACACAAAAGGTTCGTGAACAAGAGGAGCTTATTTAGAAGCTTCTTGGTGAATTGCACAAAGAACGAGGGGGAAAGCAACCAGAAGGAGCAACAAATTTGTTTGTGGAGCTGAACGATGAAATAGATGAAGGTGCGGGAACATCTAGCGTACCTCGTGAAAAACAAAAACGCAATTCTGAAGATATGTAACCAGGTGAGTTTGCCCTTAACCAAGTCTTCAAGAAGGCAAAGTTAACTGATTTTGATGGCGAGAAGAAGAGTTGCGAAGATCTTCAGGCATGGATTGAAGAACTAGAGGATTTCTTTGATCTTCAACAATTTAGTGAAGAGTCCAAGGCAAAAGTTGGGATCCTGCATCTGCGTGGGATCGCGAAGCTATGGTGGAAGTCATATATGCAGACTCGAACGCGTTCTGGTCCTGTTCTATGGAAGGAATTTAGAGAACAAGCTGAAAAACGGTCCTCTTCTATGGAAGGAATTTAGAGAACAAGCTGAAAAACGCTAATGTTCTCCACACTACCATATGGAGAAGAAGATGGAGTTCTACAATTTCCGACAACACAAAAGTGACAAGCATAGCTTATCTGTTGATGAGTACAAAGAGAAGTTCCTACGTCTTCATAAATATGCATTAGACGATGCTCTAAAGAGTAAATTTATTGAAGGGCTTCGTGAGGAACTTCGCTATCAAGTCAAGGGATCTGGATGCATTGATTTTCTTGATGTTGTTACGATGGCCGAGAACTTTGAGAAGATGGAGAAGTTCAATTTGCAGAAGGCAAATAGAAGAAGATTCATTGCAATGGGACATAGGCCATAAAGACCTGTTACAATGAACATGAACAATTCGAAGAAAACTCCATCTTCTAATAATTTAGGTAAGAACCCTGCTCCGCCGGTGGAAAATCAAAGGAGGCGTCAACCAATTGAGTGGCAACAAGACCCTAATTTTATCGAGAGGGCAAAAAGACTTGGTTTGTGTCTTCGTTGCGGGGAGCAAGGGCATCAGACATATGAGTGCCCGAACAAGGCAGTCTTTCGACCTGCACAATCAAAAGCGATAAACATCATCGAGGAGGGGACAATTATTGAGGAAGCAGATGATGGCGGTAAGTGCGCTAACTCTACTTAATGTTGCATGGTGGTTAGTTCTTTCCCAGAAGTGGCATTTGGAGATGGATTTCAATCTCGGACATCTCTTAAACTATTGTGCAGATCGAAACATTGAATAAAAGTGTCTGTCACAAGCTTAAGCTAATTCCTCATTGTTCTTGAGTTACAGGGCTTTAAAAAGTGCCGTTTTTTCCAACACTTAAAAAAAAATAAAAAATAATTAAAATAAAAAACGAGGGCTTATCTAATTCTATTCAAATCTATGATTCGGATGCTCACGTGTCACGATGTCTAATTATGGATGTTTTTGGATATGTGTTCTTGGTGTTTTTTTGCTATTTTTGATAGATACGCTAAAGAAAGAAAGCACACTACGATCGCATGGGTTTTTGCGAAAGTTTGGAGAAACTCGACTTTTTCTAATTTTGTGGATTGCACACTTCTTTGGAAAAAGGCAGCGATCAAACTGGGATATAGAAAAACCTGCGCATCAACGCAAAGGACACACAGAAATCTGAGAATTACCTTGTGATTGAGAGTGTGATTGAGAGTGAGAGTGAGAGTTAGAGTGTGATTGAGAGTGCGAGTGAGAATGCGATTGTGATAGCTCGAGGGTGGTTGGGAGGTAGAGGCTTCGTCAAGAAGCTATTGTCCAAAGCTATTGTCCAAAGCTATTGTAACCATTGATTCACATCTATACTATCAAAATTCTTCCTTCTCTGCGTCATATTTGTTCTACTCTTCCGAATCAGATTTTCTTTTACCTTGTGCAATCTCTGCGTTCTTCTCTCCACTGTTATTTCTGAGTAATTGAAAGATTGTCATTGGGGATAGATTGTGATTGAGGAAACGCTACAAGTGGTATCAGAGCAGAATCAATCCGTGGGAACGATGGAAGGTCTAACACAAAAGGTTCGTGAACAAGAGGAGCTTATTTAGAAGCTTCTTGGTGAAATGCACAAAGAACAAGGGGGAAAGCAACCAAAAGGAGCAACAAATTTGTTTGTGGAGCTGACCGATGAAATAGATGAAGGTGCCGGAACATCTAGCGTACCTCGTGAAAAACAAAAACGCAATTCTGAAGATATGTAACCAGGTGAGTTTGCCCTCAACCAAGTCTTCAAGAAGGCAAAGTTAAATGATTTTGATGGCGAGAAGAAGAGTGGCGAAGATCTTGAGGCATGGATTGAAGAACTAGAGGATTTCTTTGATCTTCAACAATTTAGTGAAGAGTCCAAGGCAAAAGTTGGGATCCTGCATCTGCGTGGGATCGCGAAGCTATGGTGGAAGTCATATATGCAGACTCGAACGCGTTCTGGTCCTGTTCTATGGAAGGAATTTAGAGAACAAGCTGAAAAACGGTCCTGTTCTATGGAAGGAATTTAGAGAACAAGCTGAAAAACGCTATTGTTCTCCACACTACCATATGGAGAAGAAGATGGAGTTCTACAATTTCCGACAACACAAAAGTGACAAGCATAGCTTATCTGTTGATGAGTACAAAGAGAAGTTCCTACGTCTTCATGAATATGCATTAGAGGTTAGTGGTAATGCTCTAAAGAGTAAATTTATTGAAGGGCTTCGTGAGGAACTTCGCTATCAAGTCAAGGGATCTGATGCATTGATTTTCTTGATGCTGTTACGATGGCCGAGAACTTTGAGAAGATGGAGAAGTTCAATTTGCAGAAGGCAAATAGAAGCAGATTCATTGCAATGAAACATAGGCCACAAAGACATGTTACAATGAACATGAACAATTCGAAGAAAACTCCATCTTCTAATAATTTAGGTAAGAACCCTGCTCCGCCGGTGGAAAATCAAAGGAGGCGTCAACCAATTGAGTGGCAACAAGACCCTAATTTTATTGAGAGGGCAAAAAGACTTGGTCTGTGTCTTTGTTGCGGGGAGCAAGGGCATCGGACATATGAGTGCCCGAACAAGGCAGTCTTTCGACCGGCACAATCAAAAGCGATAAACATCATCGAGGAGGGTACAATTATTGAGGAAGCAGATGATGGCGGTAAGTGCGCTAACTCTACTTTACGTTGCATGGTGGTTAGTTCTTTCCCAAAGGCTTTTGTAATCACGATTCCAGGTATGATTTCTGCGCATAAAACCAGATTTTTTATCGATTCAGGTAGTACCCATTGTTTTCTATCTTTCAAATTGGTACAAAATCTAGGGATAGCCCTAAATATGCAGATAACCAGACCTGTAGAGATGGCCAATGGAGGATTACACTACACGAAAGGATATGTTGAAAACCTTGAATTTACTCTTTCTAATAGACGCTTTTCTGGAAGCTTCCATGTAATTGAGATGAAACAGAGTGATGTAATCATAGGTATGGATTGGTTAGTTAAAAATTCTGTGACAATTAATTGTGAACAAAGAATGATCACTGTGAAGCTAAATGATGAATCTATTCATATTCTAGGTGATGTCTTTAATCCTAAGCCTACTCTTATTTCTGCTATGCAGATAATTAGAGGTATACGTGATGGTTTTAAAACATTTGTAGTGTATGTGAACAATCTGCATCAGGAAGGTAATGATGAAGATATTCTAGATTATGTAGGAAATCTCTTGCAAGAATACGCCGATGTATTTCCAGAAGACTTGCCCATTATACCCCCACCTAGGCAGATTGACCATGCCATTGACCTATATCCAGGGAGTGAACCATATTCTAGAGCACCCTATAGATTTAACATTGATGAACTAAAGGAGCTTAAGATTCAATTAGATGATCTTTTGAAGAAAGGCTTAATAAAACCGCGTGTCTCAACTTGGGGTGCGCCTGTTTTATTTCAGAAGAAGAAAGACGGCTCTTATAGATTATGCATTGACTATAGGGGGTTGAATAAAAGAACGATTAATAATAAGTATCCACTCCCTCACATAGATGACTTATTAGGTCAATTAAGTGGAGCGACCGTATTCACAAAGATTGACTTAAGATCTGGATATCACAAAATTAGGATCAAAACAGAGGATATTCCTAAGACGGCTTTTCGAACACGATATGGTCACTATGAGTTTACGGTTCTACCTTTTGGTTTAACAAACACTCCTGCCACATTTATGTGCTTGATGAATAATATTTTTCACGATTACCTAGATGAATTCATCTTAGTCTTCCTTGATGATATATTTGTGTACTCTAAAGATGATTCGGAACATGCGGTACATCTCAAGAAGACTTTGCAGACTCTTAGAGAACACAAATTGTATGGGAAAAAGAGTAAGTGTTTCTTTGCTAAGGATAAACTTGTGTATCTAGGAAGAGTAATATCAAAACAAGGAATCCTTATAGATGAAGATAAAGTAAAAACAATAGTTGATTGGCCGATTCCTAAGACTGTAAGGGATGTTAGAAGTTTTCTTGGGTTGGCACAATATCAAAGAGCACATATTAAGGGTTTCTCTAAGATAGCTACTCCCCTCACCGAATTAACTAAAAAGAATGTAGGATTTGCGTGGAGTAATGCCTGTCAAAAATCATTTGAAACACTGAAACAAAAAGTCGTTGAGAATTGTGTTTTGAAAATACCAGAATTGGGAAAGCCTTTTGTGGTTGCATGTGATGCAAGTGGTAGTCAGATAGGATGTGTTATTTCACAAGATGGCAGGATGGTCACATATGACATCCAGGTTATTCGAGGACTTATGTTAAAACAAAGTATTCTTACTTTTGGCCATGTATGAAGCGGGATATTAGAAAATATGTAAGTGAATGTTTGAAGTGCCAATAGGTGAAATCTGAGTTTAAGAGGATGCCAGGAATGCTTCAACCTTTGGGTGTTCCAAATCAGAAGTGGGAGTCTGTTTCTATGGACTTTATCACTAAGCTACCTATGACTAGAAGTAAGCATGATACCATATTTGTTGTAGTCGATCGGCTTACCAAGATGGCACACTTCTTTCTTATGAAAAAGACTCATACTGCATTAAATGTTGCAAGAATCTTTGTAAAAGAAATATTTCGATTGCATGGAATGCCTAAAAGCATAATTTCTGATAGAGATTCTAGATTTACGTCAAACTTCTGGAGAGCAACGTTTGAATCAATTGGAACTCAACTTCGTATGAGTACAGCTTTCCATCCACAAACTGATGGGGAAACCAAGAGGGTTAACGCGGTAGTTGAGGATATGTTGCGTATGTATGTGAATTAAAACCAGGATAATTGGAGTGAATATTTACCCTTGGTTGAATTTGCATACAATAGTGCATGGCATGCATCTATAAAAATGACTCCCTTTGAAGCTATGTATGGTTATAATTGTTTGACTCCACCTTCGTTTTTGGGTTTTCCAAATAAAGTAGAAGTATCCAAAGAAATGCTTGATAAGATGGATGAAGAACTTGGAAAAATTAAGAAACATATAAGAGAAGCTCAGAAAAGACAAAAGAAGTTCTATGATTCAAAGAGAAGACCACTTGAATTCCAAGTTAATGATATGGTATTTCTTAAAGTTAATCCTCACCAATCTAACTTGTTGCTAGGGAAGGATCATAGACTTTCTTCTCGATATGCAGGCCCTTTTAAAGTTTTGAAAAATATTGGATCTCTTGCTTATTTGCTGGAATTACCTAAATATCTAAATGTGCATCCTGTATTTCATGTCAGCTTACTTAAAAGATATGTTGCTCATGTTTTGCAGGACAATTATAAGCTGAAAGATGATGGCTCTTTTGAGCTTCAACCAGAAATAATATAAGATAGGAAGGAAAGATTTCTTAGAAATAGATCTATAGTAGAAATTTTGGTGAAATGGCATTCATACCCAGTAGAAGATTCAAGTTCGGTGAATTTAGATGGCTTTCTAACACATTATCCTTCTTTCCAACTCTGAGGACAGAGTTCTTAGAGGGGGGAAGAATAGTAATAGGCCTCTTTTCTAGTGAAATAATTCATTTTGAACTTTCTGAATTTCATTGTGGGGATAATGCTTAGAATGAATAATTAGGTCCTTTTATGCATGTAGCAAAAATTGTTGGGTTGACAAGTTTCATATTCTCTCTCTAGACCTTAATTGCATCATGTTTTCTAGTGGGATTTTGAAGATGAAAGAATTAAGGAAAACTATGTATGAGGGAAAGGTAGAGCAAGTATAAGAGAATAAAAGTGCCAGTGTGAAATTTTTGTGAATCATGTTTTAAGTACATCGTTCAGGGTCCTACATTTAGTTCATTGTAAGAAAATGCCTTGATTTTACTCTCTCTCTAGAATTTGGAAACTTGCAGGGCTCAAAAGTGGCATTTGGAAATGGATTTGGATCTCGGACATCTCTAACACTATTGTGCAGATCGAAAAATTGAATAAAAGTGTCTCTCACAAGCTTAAGCTAATTCCTCATTGTTTTTGAGTTACAGGGCTTTAAAAAGTGCCGGTTTTTCCAACACTTAAAAAAAAAATAAAAAATAAAAAAAAAACAAAGGCTTATCTAATTCTATTCGAATCTTTGATTCGGATGCTCACGTGTCACCATGTCTAATTGTGGATGTTTTCGGATATGTCTTCTTGGTGTTTTTCTTCTATTTTTGACAGGTACGCTAAAGAAAGAAAGCACACTACGATCGCATGGGTTTTTGCGAAAGTTTGGAGAAACTCGACTTTTTCTAAATTTGGTGGAGCGCAAACTTCTTTGGAAAAAGGCAGCGATCAAACTGGGATATTGAAAAACCTACGCATCAACGCAAAGGACACATAGAAATCTGAGAATTACCTTGTGATTGAGAGTGTGATTGAGAGTGAGAGTGAGAGTGAGAGTGTGATTGAGAGTGCGAGTGAGAATGCGATTGTGATAGCTCAGGGGTGGTCGGGAGGTAGAGGCTTCGTCAAGAAGCTATTGTCCAAAGCTATTGTAACCATTGATTCACATCTATAATATCAGAATTCTTCCTTCTCTGCGTCATATTTGTTCTACTCGTCTGAATCAGATTTTCTTTTACCTTGTGCAATCTCTGTGTTCTTCTCTCCACTGTTATTTGTGAGTAATCGAAGGATTGTGATTGGGGATAGATTGTGATTGAGGAAACGCTACAAGTGGTATCAGAGCAGAATCAATCCGAGGGAACGATGGAAGGTCTAACACAAAAGGTTCGTGAACAAGAGGAGCTTATTCAAAAGCTTCTTGGTGAATTGCGCAAAGAACGAGGGGGAAAGCAACCAGAAGATGCAACAAATTTGTTTGTGGAGCTGAACGATGAAATACATGAAGGTGCGGGAACATCTAGCGTACCTCACGAAAAACAAAAACGCAATTCTGAAGATATGGAACCAGGTGAGTTTGCCCTTAACCAAGTCTTCAAGAAGGCAAAGTTAAATGATTTTGATGGCGAGAAGAAGAGTGGCGAAGATCTTGAGGCATGGATTGAAGAGCTAGAGGATTTCTTTGATCTTTGACAATTTAGTGAAGAGTCCAAGGCAAAAGTTGGGATCCTGCATCTGCGTGGGATCGCAAAGCTATGGTGGAAGTCATATATGCAGACTCGAACGCGTTCTGGTCCTGTTCTATGGAAGGAATTTGGAGAACAAGCTGAAAAACGCTATTATTCTCCACACTACCATATGGAGAAGAAGATGGAGTTCTACAATTTCCGACAACACGAAAGTGACAAGCATAGCTTATCTGTTGATGAGTACAAAAAGAAGTTCCTACGTGTTCATAAATATGCATTAGAGGTTAGTGGTAATGCTCTAAAGAGTAAATTTATTGAAGGGCTTCGTGAGGAACTTCGCTATCAAGTCAAGGGATCTAGATGCATTGATTTTCTTGATATTGTTGCGATGGCCGAGAACTTTGAGAGGATGGAGAAGTTCAATTTGCAGAAGGCAAATAGAAGCAGATTCATTGCAACGGGACATAGGCCACAAAGACCTGTTACAATGAACATGAACAATTCGAAGAAAACTCCATCTTCTAATAATTTAGGTAAGAACCCTGCTCCGCCGGTGGAAAATCAAAGGAGGTGTCAACCAATTGAGTGGCAACAAGACCCTAATTTTATTGAGAGGGCAAAAAGACTTGGTCTGTGTTTTCGTTGTGGGGAGCAAGGGCATCGGACATATGAGTGCCCGAACAAGGCAGTCTTTCGACCCGCACAATCAAAAGAAATAAAGATCATCGAGGAGGGTACAATTATTGAGGAAGCAGATGATGGTGGTAAGTGCGCTAACTCTACTTTACGTTGCATGGTGGTTAGTTCTTTCCCAAAGGCTTCTGTAATCACGATTCCGGGTATGATTTCTGCGCATCAAACCAGATTTTTGATCGATTCAGGTAGCACCCATTGTTTTCTATCTTTCAAATTGGTACAGAATCTAGGGATAGCCCTAAATATGCAGATAACCAGACCTCTAGAGATGGCCAATGGACGATAACACTACACGAAAGGATATGTTGAAAACCTTGAATTTACTCTTTCTAATAGACACTTTTCTGGAAGCTTCCATGTAATTGAGATGAAAGAGAGTGATGTAATCATAGGGATGGATTGGTTAGTTAAAAATTCTACGACAATTAATTGTGAACAAAGAACGATCACTGTGAAGCTAAATGATGAATCTATTCATACTCTAGGTGATGTCTTTAATCCTACGCCTACTCTTATTTATGCTATGCAGATAATTAGAGGTATACATGATGGCTGTAAAACATTTGTAGTGTATGTGAATAATCTGCATCAGGAAGGTAATGATGAACATATTCCAGATTATGTAGGAAATCTCTTGAAAGAATACGCCGATGTATTTCCAGAAGACTTGCCCGGTATACCCCGACCTAGGCAGATTGACCATGCCATTGACCTATATCCAGGGAGTGAACCATATTCTAGAGCACCCTATAGATTTAACATTGATGAACTAAAGGAGCTTAAGATTCAATTAGATGATCTTTTGAAGAAAGGCTTAATAAAACCGAGTGTCTCACCTTGGGGTGCGCCTGTTTTATTTCAGAAGAAGAAAGACGGCTCTTACAGATTATGCATTGACTATAGGGGGTTGAATAAAAGAACAATTAAGAATAAGTATCCACTCCCTCACATAGATGACTTATTAGGTCAATTAAGTGGAGCGACCATATTCACAAAGATTGACTTAAGATCTGGATATCACCAAATTAGGATCAAAACAGAGGATATTCCTAAGACGGCTTTTCAAACACGATATGGTCACTATGAGTTTACGGTTCTACCTTTTGGTTTAACAAACGCTCCTCCCACATTTATGTGCTTGATGAATAATATTTTTCACGATTACCTAGATGAACTCATCTTAGTCCTCCTTGATGATATATTTGTGTACTCTAAAGATGATTCGGAGCATGTGGTACATCTCAAGAAGACTTTGCAGACTCTTAGAGAACACAAATTGTATGGGAAAAAGAGTAAGTGTTTCTTTGCTAAGGATAAACTTGTGTATCTAGGAAGAGTAATATCAAAAGAAGGAATCCTTATAGATGAAGATAAAGTAAAAACAATAGTTGATTTGGCCATTCCTAAGACTGTAAGGGATGTTAGAGATTTTCTTGGGTTGGCACAATATGAAAGAGCACATATTAAGGGTTTCTCTAAGATAGCTACTCCCCTCACCGAATTAACTAAAAAGAATGTAGGATTTGCGTGGAGTGATGCCTGTCAAAAATCATTTGAAACATTGAAACAGAAAGTCGTTGAGAATTGTGTTTTGAAAATACCAGAATTGGGAAAGCCTTTTGTGGTTGCATGTGATGCAAGTGGTAGTCAGATAGGATGTGTTATTTCACAAGATGGCAGGATGGTCGCATATGACATCCAGGTTATTCGAGGACTTATGTTAAAACAAAGTATTCTTACGTTTGGCCATGTATGAAGCGGGATATTAGAAAATATGTAAGTGAATGTTTGAAGTGCCAACAAGTGAAATCTGAGTTTAAGAGGATTCCAGGAATGCTTCAACCTTTGGGTGTTCCAAATCAAAAGTGGGAGTCTATTTCTATGGACTTTATCACTAAGCTACCTATGACTAGAAGTAAGTATGATACCATATTTGTTGTAGTCGATCGGCTTACCAAGATGGCACACTTCTTTCCTATGAAAAAGACTGATACTGCATTGAATGTTGCAAGAATCTTTGTAAAAGAACTATTTCGATTGCATGGAATGCCTAAAAGCATAATTTCTGATAGAGATTCTAGATTTATGTCAAACTTCTGGAGAGCAACGTTTGAATCAATTGGAACTCAACTTCGTATGAGTACAGCTTTCCATCCACAAACTGATGGGGAAAGCAAGAGGGATAACGGGGTAGTTGAGGATATGTTGCGTATGTATGTGAATTAAAAGCAGGATAATTGGAGTGAATATTTACCCTTGGTTGAGTTTGCATACAATAGTGCATGGCATGCATCTATAAAAATGACTCCGTTTGAAGCTATGTATGGTTATAATAGTTTGACTCCACCTTCGTTTTTGGGTTTTCCAAATAAAGTAGAAGTATCCAAAGAAATGCTTGATAAGATGGATGAAGAACTTGGAAAAATTAAGAAACATATAAGAGAAGCTCAAAAAAGACAAAAGAAGTTCTATGATTCAAAGAGAAGACCACTTGAATCCCAAGTTAATGATATCGTATTTCTTAAAGTTAATCCTCACCAATCTAACTTGTTGCTAGGGAAGGATCATAGACTTTCTCCTCGATATGCAGGCCCTTTTAAAGTTTTGAAAAAGATTGGATCTCTTGCTTATTTGCTGGAATTACCTAAATATCTAAATGTGCATCCTGTATTTCATGTCAGCTTACTTAAAAGATATGTTGCTCATGTTTTGCAGGACAATTATAAGCTGAAAGATGATGGCTCTTTTGAGCTTCAACCAGAAATAATATTAGATAGGAAGGAAAGATTTCTTAGAAATAGATCTATAGTAGAAATTTTGGTGAATGGCATTAATACCTAGTAGAAGATTCGAGTTGGGTGAATTTAGATGACTTTCTAACACATTATCCTTCTTTCCAACTCTGAGGATAGAGTTCTTAAAGGGGGGAAGAATTGTAATAGGCCTCTTTTCTAGTGAAATAATTCATTTTGGACTTTCTGAATTTCATTGTGGGGATAATGCTTAGAACGAATAATTAGGTCCTTTTATGCATGTAGCAAAAATTATTGGGTTGACAAGTTTCATATTCTCTCTCTAGACCTTAATTGCATCATGTTTTCTAGTGGGATTTTGAAGATGAAGATGAAAGAATTAAGGAAAACTCTTTATGAGGGAAAGGTAGAGCAAGTATAAGAGAATAAAAGTGTCGGTGTGAAATTTTTGTGAATCATGTTTTACGTACCTCGCTCAGGGTCCTACATTTAGTTCATTGTAAGAAAATGCCTTGATTTTACTCTCTCTCTAGAATTTGGAAACTTGGAGGGCTCAAAAGTGGCATTTGGAGATGGATTTGGATCTCGGACATCTTTAACACTATTGTGCAGATCGAAAAATTGAATAAAAGTGTCTCTCACAAGCTTAAGCTAATTCCTCATTGTTTTTGAGTTACAGGGCTTTAAAAAGTGCCGCTTTTTCCAACACTTCAAAAAAAATAAAAAATAATAAAAAAAACGAAGGCTTATCTAATTCTATTCGAATCTATGATACAGATGCTCACGTGTCACCATGTCTAATTATGGATGTTTTCGGATATGTCTTCTTGGTGTTTTTCTGCTATTTTTGACAAGTGTGCTAAAGAAAGAAAGCACACTACGATCGCATGGGTTTTTGCAAAAGTTTGGAGAAACTCGACTTTTTCTAAATTTGGTGGATCGTACACTTCTTTGGAAAAAGGCAGCGATCAAACTGGGATATAGAAAGACCTGCGCATCAACGCAAAGGACACATAGAAATCTGAGAATTACCTTGTGATTGAGAGTGTGATTGAGAGTGAGAGTGAGAGTGAGAGTGAGAGTGTGATTGAGAGTGCGAGTGAGAATGCGATTGTGATAGCTCACGGGTGGTTGGGAGGTAGAGGCTTCGTCAAGAAGCTATTGTCCAAAGCTATTGTAACCATTGATTAACATCTATAATATCAAAATTCTTCCTTCTCTGCGTCATATTTGTTCTACTCGTCCGAATCATATTTTCTATTACCTTGTGCAATCTCTGTGTTCTTCTCTACACTCTTATTTGTGAGTAATCGAAAGATTGTGATTGGGGATAGATTGTGATTGAGGAAAAGCTACAAGTGGTATCAGAGCAGAATCAATCCGCAGGAACGATGGAAGGTCTAACACAAAAGGTTCGTGAACAAGAGGAGCTTATTCAAAAGCTTCTTGGTGAGTTGCGTAAAGAACGAGGGGGAAAACAACCAGAAGGAGCAACAAATTTGTTTGTGGAGCTGAACGATGAAATAGATGAAGGTGCGGGAACATCTAGCGTACCTCGCAAAAAACAAAAACGCAATTCTGAAGATATGGAACCAGGTGAGTTTGCCCTTAACGAAGTCTTCAAGAAGGCAAAGTTAAATGATTTTGATGGCGAGAAGAAGAGTGGCGAAGATATTGAGGCATGGATTGAAGAGCTAGAGGATTTCTTTGATCTTCGACAATTTAGTGAAGAGTCCAAGGCAAAAGTTGGGATCCCGCATCTGCGTGGGATCGCAAAGCTATGGTGGAAGTCATAAATGCAGACTCGAACGCGTTCTGGTCCTGTTCTATGGAAGGAATTTGGAGAACAAGCTGAAAAACACTATTGTTCTCCACACAACCATATGGAGAAGAAGATGGAGTTCTACAATTTCCGACAACACGAAAGTGACAAGCATAGCTTATCTGTTGATGAGTACAAAGAGAAGTTCCTACGTCTTCATAAATATGCATTAGAGGTTAGTGGTAATGCTCTAAAGAGTGAATTTATTGAAGGGCTTCGTGAGGAACTTCGCTATCAAGTCAAGGGATCTGGATGCATTGATTTTCGTGATGCTGTTGCGATGGCCGAGAACTTTGAGAAGATGGAGAAGTTCAATTTGCAGAAGGCAAATAGAAGCAGATTCATTGCAACGGGACATAGGCCACAAAGACCTGTTACAATGAACATGAACAATTCAAAGAAAACTCCATCTTCTAATAATTTAGGTAAGAACCCTACTCCGCCGGTGCAAAATCAAAGGAGGTGTCAACCAATTGAGTGGCAACAAGACCCTAATTTTATTGAGAGGGCAAAAAGACTTGGTCTGTGTTTTCGTTGCGGGGAGCAAGGGCATCGGACATATGAGTGCCCGAACAAGGCAGTCTTTCGACCGGCACAATCAAAAGCGATAAACATCATCGACGAGGGTACAATTATTGAGGAAGCAGATGATGGTGGTGAGTGCGCTAACTCTACTTTACGTTGCATGGTGGTTAGTTCTTTCCCAAAGGCTTCTGTAATCACGATTCCGGGTATGATTTCTGCGCATAAAACCAGATTTTTGATCGATTCAGGTAGTACCCATTGTTTTCTATCTTTCAAATTGGTACAGAATCTAGGGATAGCCCTAAATATGCAGAGAACCAGACCTCTAGAGATGGCCAATGGATGATTACACTACACGAAAGGATATGTTGAAAACCTTGAATTTACTCTTTCTAATAGACGCTTTTCTGGAAGCTTCCATGTAATTGAGATGAAAGAGAGTGATGTAATCATAGGGATGGATTGGTTAGTTAAAAATTCTACGACAATTATTTGTGAACAAAGAACGATCACTGTGAAGCTAAATGATGAATCTATTCATACTCTAGGTGATGTCTTTAATCCTAAGCCTACTCTTATTTCTGCTATGTAGATAATTAGAGGTATACGTGATGGCTGTAAAACATTTGTAGTATATGTGAACAATCTGCATCAGGAAGGTAATGATGAATATATTCTAGATTATGTAGGAAATCTCTTGAAAGAATACGCCGATGTATTTCCAGAAGACTTGCCCGGTATACCCCCACCTAGGCAGATTGACCATGCCATTGACCTATATCCAGGGAGTGAACCATATTCTAGAGCACCCTATAGATTTAACATTGATGAACTAAAGGAGCTTAAGATTCAATTAGATGATCTTTTGAAGAAAGGCTTAATAAAACCGAGTGTCTCACCTTGGGGTGCGGCTGTTTTATTTCAGAAGAAGAAAGACGGCTCTTACAGATTATGCATTCACTATAGGGGGTTGAATAAAAGAACAATTAAGAATAAGTATCCACTCTCTCACATAGATGACTTATTAGGTCAATTAAGTGGAGCAACCATATTCACAAAGATTGACTTAAGATCTAGATATCACCAAATTAGGATCAAAACAGAGGATATTCCTAAGATGGCTTTTCGAACACGGTATGGTCACTATGAGTTTACGGTTCTACCTTTTGGTTTAACAAACGCTCCTACCACATTTATGTGCTTGATGAATAATATTTTTCACGATTACCTAGATGAATTCATCTTAGTCTTCCTTGATGATATATTTGTGTACTCTAAAGATGATTCGGAGCATGCGGTACATCTCAAGAAGACTTTGCAGACTCTTAGAGAACACAAATTGTATGGGAAAAAGAGTAAGTGTTTCTTTGCTAAGGATAAACTTGTGTATCTAGGAAGAGTAATATCAAAAGAAGGAATCCTTATAGATGAAGATAAAGTAAAAACAATAGTTGATTGGCCGATTCCTAAGACTGTAAGGGATGTTAGAAGTTTTCTTGGGTTGGCACAATATGAAAGAGCACATATTAAGGATTTCTTTAAGATAGCTACTCCCCTCATCGAATTAACTAAAAAGAATGTAGGATTTGCGTGGAGTGATGCCTGTCAAAAATCATTTGAAACATTGAAACAAAAAGTCGTTGAGAATTGTGTTTTGAAAATACCAGAATTGGGAAAGCCTTTTGTGGTTGCATGTGATGCAAGTGGTAGTGAGATAGGATGTGTTATTTCACAAGATGGCAGGGTGGTCACATATGAGTCCAGAAAACTAAGAAAACATGAACTTAACTATCCAACTCATGATTTAGAAATGCTTGCTATTGTGCATGCACTTAAGCATTGGAGATATCTATTGTTAGGAGTTAAGTTTGAATTGAAAACAGATCATCCGAGTCTAAAATACATCTTCACACAACCATTGCTTAACAATAGACAGAAGCATTGGATTGAATTATTAAGCGAGTATGATTTTGACATTAAGTATCTTGCTGGTAAGGAAAATAAGGTTGCTGATGCATTGAGCGGAAGACCTTTGTGTAATCTTGTTTCTGTAATAAATTCTGATTTTCTCAGTCAAATTCAAGAAGAGATAAAACAGGATCCTTTTTATACACCTATTTTGAGTTCTTTGAATGCAAACAGGGAATCGATGTATGAGGAAAAATTTCATTTGCAGAATGGAACATTGTATTGTAACAATCGGCTATGCATATCGTCTGAATCTCCATTAAAAGTAAAAATATTGCATGATTGTCATGATGCACCATTTTTTGCACATCCACCTTATTCGAGGACTTATGTTAAAACAAAGTATTCTTACTTTTGGCCATGTATGAAGTGGGATATTAGAAAATATGTAAGTGAATGTTTGAAGTGCCAACAGGTGAAATCTGAGTTTAAGAGGATGCCAGGAATGCTTCAACCTTTGGATGTTCCAAATCAGAAGTGGGAGTCTATTTCTATGGACTTTATCACTAAGCTACCTATGACTAGAAGTAAGCATGATACCATATTTGTTGTAGTCGATCGGCTTACCAAGATGGCACACTTCTTTCCTATGAAAAAGACTGATACTGCATTGAATGTTGCAAGAATCTTTGTAAAAGAAATATTTCGATTGCATGGAATGCCTAAAAGCATAATTTCTGATAGAGATTCTCGATTTACGTCAAACTTCTAGAGAGCAACGTTTGAATCAATTGAGTACAGCTTTCCATCCATAAAGTGATGGGGAAACCGAGAGGGTTAGCAGGGTAGTTGAGGATATGTTGCGTATGTATGTGAATGAAAAGCAGGATAATTGGAGTGAATATTTACCCTTGGTTGAGTTTGGATACAATAGTGCATGGCATGCATCTATAAAAATAACTCCGTTGGAAGCTATGTATGGTTATAATTGTTTGATTACACCTTCGTTTTTGGGTTTTTCAAATAAAGTAAAAGTATCCAAAGAAATGCTTGATAAGATGGATGAATTACTTGGAAAAATTAAGAAACATATAAGAGAAGCTCAAAAAAGACAAAAGAAGTTCTATGATTCAAAGAGAAGACCACTTGAATTCCAAGTTAATGATATGGTATTTCTTAAAGTTAATCCTCACCGATCTAACTTGTTGCTAGGGAAGGATCATAGACTTTCTCCTCGATATGCAGGCCCTTTTAAAGTTTTGAAAAATATTGGATCTCTTGCTTATATGCTGGAATTACCTAAATATCTAAATGTGCATCCTATATTTCATGTCAGCTTACTTAAAAGATATGTGTCTAATGTTGCTCATGTTTTGCAGGAATATTATAAGCAAAAAGGTGATGGCTCTTTTGAGCTTCAACCGGAAATAATATTAGATAGGAAGGAAAGATTTCTTAGAAATAGATCTATACTAGAAATTTTGGTGAAATGGCATTCATACCCAGTAGAAGATTCGAGTTCGGTGAATTTAGATGACTTTCTAACACATTATCCTTCTTTCCAACTCTGAGGACATAGCTCTTAAAGGGGGGAAGAATTGTAATAGGCCTCTTTTCTAGTGAAATAATTCATTTTGAACTTTCTGAATTTCATTGTGGGGATAATGCTTAGAACGAATAATTAGGTCATTTTATGCATGTAGGAAAAATTATTGGGTTGACAAGTTTCATATTCTCTCTCTAGACCTTAATTGCATCATCTTTTCCAGTGGGATTTTGAAGGTGAAGATGAAAGAATTAAGGAAAACTCTATATGAGGGAAATGTAGAGCAAGTATAAGAGAATAAAAGTGTCGGTGTGAAATTTTGTGAATCATGTTTTAAGTACCTCGTTCAGGGTCCTACATTTAGTTCATTGTAAGAAAATGCCTTAAATTTTACTCTCTCTAGAATTTGGAAACTTGCAGGGCTCAAAAGTGGCATTTGGAGATGGATTTGGATCTCGGATGTCTCTAATACTATTGTGCAAATTGAAAAATTGAATAAAAGTGTCTCTCACAAGCTTAAGCTAATTCCTTATTGTTTTTGAGTTATAGGGCTTTAAAAAGTGCCGTTTTTTCCAACACTTAAAAAAAAATAAAAAATAATTAAAAAAAACGAGTGCTTATCTAATTCTATTCGAATCTATGATTCGGATGCTCACGTGTCACCATGTTTAATTATGGATGTTTTCGGATATGTCTTCTTGGTGTTTTTCTGCTATTTTTGACAGGTACGCTAAAGAAAGAAAGCACACTACGATCGCATGGGTTTTTGCAAAAGTTTGGAGAAACTCGAATTTTTCTAAATTTGGTGGATCGCACACTTCTTTGGAAAAAGGTAGCGATCAAACTGGGATATAGAAAAACCTGCGCATCAACGCAAAGGACACACAGAAATCTGAGAATTACCTTGTGATTGAGAGTGTGATTGAGAGTGAGAGTGAGAGTGAGAGTGTGATTGAGAGTGCGAGTGAGAATGCGATTGTGATAGCTCGAGGGTGGTCGGGAGGTAGAGGCTTTGTCAAGAAGCTATTGTCCAAAGCTATTGTAACCATTGATTCACATCTATAATATAAAAATTCTTCCTTCTCTGCGTCATATTTGTTCTACACTTCGGAATCAGATTTTCTTTTACTATGTGCAATCTCTGCGTTCTTCTCTCATTGTTATTTCTGAGTAATCGAAAGACTGTGATTGGGGATAGATTGTGATTGAGGAAACGCTACAAGTGGTATCAAAGCAAAATCAATCCGCGGGAACGATGGAAGGTCTAACACAAAAGGTTCGTGAACAAGAGGAGCTTATTCAGAAGCTTCTTGGTGAATTGCGCAAAGAACAAGGGGGAAAGCAACCAGAAGGAGCAACAAATTTGTTTGTGGAGCTGAACGATGAAATAGATGAAGGTGCGGGAACATCTAGCGTACCTCGCGAAAAACAAAAACGCAATTCTGAAGATATGGAACCAGGTGAGTTTGCCCTTAACCAAGCCTTCAGGAAGGCAAAGTTAAATGATTTTTATGGCGAGAAGAAGAGTGGCGAAGATCTTGAGGCATGGATTGAAGAACTAGAGGACTTCTTTGATCTTCGACAATTTAGTGAAGAGTGCAAGGCAAAAGTTGGGATCCTGCATCTGCGTGGGATCGCGAAGCTATGGTGGAAGTCATATATGCAGACTCGAACGCGTTCTGGTCCTGTTCTATGGAAGGAATTTAGAGAACAAGCTGAAAAACGCTATTGTTCTCCACACTACCATATGGAGAAGAAGATTGAGTTCTACAATTTTCGACAACACGAAAGTGTCAAGCATAGCTTAGCTGTTGATGAGTACAAAGAGAAGTTCCTACGTCTTCATAAATATGCATTAGAGGTTAGTGATAATGATCTAATGCTGTTGTGCATGCACTTAAGCATTGGAGACATCTATTGTTAGGAGTTAAGTTTGAATTGAAAAAAGATCATCAAAGTCTATAATACATCTTCACACAACCATTGCTTAACAATAGACAGAAGCATTGGATTGAATTATTAAGCGAGTATGATTTTGACATTAAGTATCTTGCTGGTAAGGAAAATAAGGTTGCTGATGCATTGAGCCGAAGACCTTTGTGTAATCTTGTTTCTGTAATAAATTCTGATTTTCTTAGTCAAATTCAAGAAGAGATAAGACAGGATCCTTTTTATACACTTATTTTGAGTTCTTTGAATGCAAAAAAGTAAAAATATTGCATCATTGTCATGATGCACCATTTTCTGCACATCCAGGTTATTCGAGGACTTATGTTAAAACAAAGAATTCTTACTTTTGGCCATGTATGAAGTGGGATATTAGAAAATATGTAAGTGAATGTTTGAAGTGCCAACCGGTGAAATTTGAGTTTAAGAGGATGCCAGGAATGCTTCAACCTTTGGATGTTCCAAATCAGAAGTGGGAGTCTATTTCTATGGACTTTATCACTAAGCTACCTATGACTAGAAGTAAGCATGATACCATATTTGTTGTAGTCGATCGGCTTACCAAGATGGCACACTTCTTTCCTATGAAAAAGACTGATACTGCATTGAATGTTGCAAGAATCTTTGTAAAAGAAATATTTCGATTGCATGGAATGCCTAAAAGCATAATCTCTGATAGAGATTCTAGATTTACATCAAACTTCTAGAGAGCAACGTTTGAATCAATTGGAACTCAACTTCGTATGAGTACAGCTTTCCATCCACAAACTAATGGGGAAACCAAGAGGGTTAACAGGGTAGTTGAGGATATGTTGCGTATGTATGTGAATTAAAAGCAGGATAATTGGAGTGAATATTTACCCTTGGTTGAGTTTGCATACAATAGTGCATGGCATGCATCTATAAAAATGACTCCGTTTGAAGCTATGTATGGTTATAATTGTTTGACTCCAGCTTCGTTTTTGGGTTTTCCAAATAAAGTAGAAGTATCCAAAGAAATGCTTGATAAGATGGATGAAGAACTTGGAAAAATTAAGAAACATATAAGAGAAGCTCAGAAAAGACGAAAGAAGTTCTATGATTCAAAGAGAAGACCACTTGAATTCCAAATTAATGATATGGTATTTCTTAAAGTTAATCCTCACCGATCTAACTTGTTGCTAGGGAAGGATCATAGAATTTCTCCTCGATATGCAGGCGCTTTTAAAGTTTTGAAAAAGATTGGATCTCTTGCTTATTTGCTGGAATTACCTAAATATCTAAATGTGCATCCTGTATTTCATGTCAGCTTACTTAAAAGATATGTGTCTAATGTTGCTTATGTTTTGCAGGACAATTTTAAGCTGAAAGATGATGGCTCTTTTGAGCTTCAACTGGAAATAATATTAGATAGGAAGGAAAGATTTCTTAGAAATAGATCTATAGTAGAAATTTTGGTGAAATGGCATTCATACCCAGTAGAAGATTCGAGTTGGATGAATTTAGATGACTTTCTAACACATTATCCTTCTTTCCAACTCTGAGGACAGAGTTCTTAAAGGGGGGAAGAATTGTAATAGGCCTCTTTTCTAGTGAAATAATTCATTTTGAACTTTCTGAATTTCATTGTGGGGATAATGCTTAGAACGAATAATTAGGTCATTTTATGCATGTAGGAAAAATTATTGGGTTGACAAGTTTCATATTCTCTCTCTAGACCTTAATTGCATCATGTTTTCCAGTGGGATTTTGAAGGTGAAGATGAAAGAATTAAGGAAAATTCTGTATCCCAAGGAGGACTCTTTGGAAGGTCCCCATACATCAGTATGGATGAGGTCCAAGAGATTTGCAGCCCTATGTGTGCTCCTTTGGAATGGTTGTCTTGCTTGCTTCCCTAGTTGACATGCATCACAAAATTCATGAAGCTCTTTGTTCTCAAACATGGGCAGCCCTCTTACAAGCTCTTCCTTGCTCATATTCCTTAGCTTAGGAATGTTGACATGGCCTATTCTCTTGTGCCAAAGGTCAAGTTCAGCAATCCTTTGATTACCAATCATAACAAAGCATACCTTGCTTGCATTAGGAGACACATCCAAGGTGAACATTCTTCCTTCTTTTCTTCCTTGAGCAACAAGCTTGTTTCCATCTTTAGGATTCCTTATAAAGCATCCTTTGTCATTGAAGGTGACCTGCAAACCCTTCTCTACCATTTGCCCTACTGAAATAAGGTTCTTAGTAATAGATGGAACATGCAATACCTTCTCAAGCACCTTGGCTGATTTGTCATATCCAATTCTTACATCTCCAATGTGCTCTATGACATGTTCGATGTTGTCACCTGTCTCCACACATCCTTTGGACTTTGGAACCTGCAAATTGGTGAATATATCACCCTCACAAGACATATGATTGCTGCACCCTGAGTCTATGTACCATTTGGTATCATATTTAGCATCCTTTGAATAACCATGTCTCATAGCAAGCAATTGATCATTACCTGTTTCCTTGTTTGAAGCATTTGCATAGTTCCCTTGCTTTCTTTGAGTGTATTTACCATCTTTATATCTACAATCTGAAGCTATATGATTTGGTTTACCACAATTATAGCAAATCATACCTTTGTGGGGGTTGTAGCCTCCTCTTCCTTTGCCTCTACCTCTTGCCTTTGCTTGGAATGTAGAGTCACTTGAGCTTTCTCCTTCTTCTTTGCTTTGATGGTTGCCTTGATTGTTGTAGCCTCTTCCTCTTCCTCTTCTTCCACCTCTCCCTTTGCCTCTTGAAGAGTATAGGACCTGACCATGAGTGTCCTTGCTTTTGGATGAATCTCCAAATGATGCCTCCTCAGCCACCAAGTGAGGAATGAGGTCTTCTAAGCATGGAAGTGGATCTCGATAGAGGATAGTGGTAATGAGAGGCTTCCACTTGTCTTCTCCTCTCAATCCATTGAGAGTGACTTGAACCAAATCTTCATCATCAACCTTGCATCCCACTGATGCTAATTGATCCCTTAGATCCTTGATTTTGAGTGTGTACTCAACCACACTTTGGCTATTACCTTTCTTCATGGTATTGAGCTCATTTTTTAGTTGCATTTTCCTAGCTCTTGTAGAGGTTGCATAAACCTTTTCCAAAGCATCCCATACATCCTTGGCATTATCAAAATTTTGTATATGACCAACCATAGCATTAGAAATTACCTGAGATATGAGAAACATTGCTCTTCTATTCCTTTCTTCCCACTCTTTGAGCTCCTTCCTTTGTGCATTGGTAGTGGTTGCATCTTCAAGGTCTACATCAGGCCTTTCTTCTTCTCCATTCACTATGGACCATAGCCCTTTGCCCATGAGGTAATTTGTAACTCTGAACCTCCAAGGTTGGTAGTTGTACTTGTCCAACAACTCCACTTTTTGCCCCAAATCAGCCATTGAAATGAGATTATGATAAAGAGGTTACCTTGTCAAGCAATCCCTTGTGTTGCACTTCTCTCCTCTTTGATGAAGCACCTTCTTCTTCAAGTGTACTTCCTTGTAGTGTGCTGCTGCTAATCCAAGCTTCAAAGCTCTGATACCAACTGTGAGGAACAAATCCTCTATATGCACAACAAAAGCACAATGAACCCAAAATAGGTCTTCTAGCCTACACCTAAAAATATACCTGACCTGGATCAAGCAATTTGACCCACCACCTGAAATCCAATGACACCAAGATTTTGTCCACACTTAGTAGACTCTTTTAGCTTTCCAACAAGCCAAGAAACACTCAATTTGGATGAGTATAAGTCAGGCAACTCACTGTTACAAAACAGACTACCTGTCTGTCCACCTGTGCAAATTTTTCAGTTACAGTAAAATACGAATAGCTCGGCGCAGCAGTACGCAATCACTATGAAACTTTAGATAGAGAAAGTAGGAGAGATAGGCTTTCATTCAAGACAAGAATCACGGAATTTGGATTTATACACAGAGAGCAACACCTGTTACAAATTGGGTATGTCTGACAGACTACAGTAGAGAGAGAGGGTCTAGTGTGAGAAACTGATCCAAAACCTCACTTACAGAGATGATCTGGGGCTGAAACTTCTTGGGCATGCTCCGCTGGTCCTTGGGCACTTGGTAGATGCTTCTCCTCAGTCTTGGTATCCCGAAAATGCGCCTTCATGCTTGTATGAATGTGTGTGTGACCTTTCACATACCCCTTCCTTGTCTCTTGACTCTTCAATGGATTCTTCTTGATCTTCAAACTCCCTTGAGTGCCCTTTGATGTTTCCTTTCACTCCTAATGGATAAGGAGTCGTGGCTTTACCTTATTCAAGTATTTATGCTCATTTGGAATATCCAAATTACCAAAATTATCCACTAAGCTTGCTCCTTCTTTTTCAACAAGAGAGTCCTCAAGTACCTAAAGGGGACCATGAATGAAGGTTTGTTCTATTCATATACTTCAGATATTGAGCTAAAGGTCTACTCAGATGCAGATTGGGCCGGATCTAAAGATGATAGAAGAAGCACATCAGGGTATATATCATTTGCAGGTTCAAAAATCATTTCTTGGTCATCGAAGAAGCAACCAACCATGGCATTATCTTCTACTGAAGCAGAATATAGAGGTTTGGCTAATGCAACTCAAGAAATCATGTGGTTAAAGTCTTTGTACACAGATCTTGGACTTCATTCTTCAACACCTCATATTTTTGGTGACAACACAAGCTCACTACATCTAGCAGCTAATCCGGTATACCATGCTAGAACCAAGCATATTGAAGTCCACTACCATTACATAAGGGAGAAGCTAATGATCAAGGATATTCAACTATCCTATGTCTCTATAGATATGCAATGTGCCGACATGTTGACTAAAGCTCTTGATGGTACAAAATTAAGTAGATTCAAGTTGATGATTGGCTTGCAAGAAATCAAGGACAATTGAAGACTTATTTGAAGGCCAAGCATGTTAGGCTTAAGGGGGAGCTGTTGGTGCATTTTACCCAAGCCTACATGCTTGATATATTTGATTTCATCCTCATTTGTAAGTCACATGAGTAGTCATGTGAACACCTCTTGTAAAAGAGTTCATTTTTATCTCTTGTAATTGAAAAAAGAAAAAGGAAAAGGATGGCTTACCTCATGCATGATGTAAAAGCAATTTCATGGCTCTAACTACCAAAACCCATGAATTTTTGAGCTAAGGGAATATCTCCTAACTTTGGGGATCACTTTTAGGTGGAGCCATTCGAATTCGAATTCAAAACTCCCTCCAAGAATAGCTATAAAAGGAGCAAGAAGGAAGAGGCGATTAGCAAGCCTTGTACGTGACCACTTGATGTCATTTTGTAGAGATTGAAGAGCTTACTCCATAGCTCTATCATTCTACTCCCATTGTGCGAAGATTCATTGCCAATGTGGTTGTAATCATATGTGAATCTATACATTTATTATCATCTACTCCTCTATTTTGTTCTCTGCTATACTCACTCAGAGCAGTACCTTTAGAAGGTCATATCTCGAGTTCTATTGATCCTTTTTCAGTGATTTAATGTGCGTTGGATAGCTCTTAGTGTCTACTTTTTGAATATTAATTTTCAAGGTCATTGGATGTATAGTTGTGGAGATATCGGCATTTTACTACTCACTGGTCTATCTCTGCAGAGCCCCGAGAATGGTGGGCATGTTCGAGAAATTGATGAAACTTGTTTTCAGTGCTCAGTCCATCATTTGAAGTGTTTTAACTTGGATTGGGAAGCTTGCTAAGTCTATTTGCTATGACCAAAAGGAAGTTTTCTAATTTCTACCAGGTTGAGAGCACTGTTCATTTTTTCCAGCAGGTGTATGTCCAAAAATAACAAGTTTTGGGAGCTAGTCATTTCGCAACTAGTCTATCTTGACTTAAACTTTTGGGATACATTTTCCAAAGTACTTGGCTGATATTTTTGGTGGATTTAGCAAGCTTAAAGGGTCTACTAATCAAATCTGAAGTCTCAGTTGGCTGGTGTGAAGCTGGTTGTAGCAGCACCTACTCATCTTTGGATTGCATCCACCATCTCTCTTCACAAAATCTTATAGAGATGCTCATTGGTATGGATCCAAAGAAGATAAAAGATGCACAAGTGGATATGTAGTGGTGTTTGGCAAGAGGACAACCCCTAGTAGCAACGTAGATGACTACATATTGAAGATCAAAGATGTTAGTGATGCATTGAGCTCTATAGGTTGTCAAATAGATGATGATGACCTAGTTGTATATACCTTAAATGGGCTTAGTGGAAAGCTTTTACAACATCTATGTATTGTAGAGATACTCTTCCAATTTTTAAGACGTTTGTGGCCTTGATGGTCATCAAGGATATGATTATTTGAGGCTCAAAGTCAAAGAGCAATGAAGCCTAAGCCTTCTATGCGGGTAAAGGTAGAGGAAGAGGGAGGAATCAAGGTAGAGGAAGAGGTAGAAATGGAAGAGGATCAAATGGTGATTTTGAAAAAGATCAAGGATGAAACTACTCTTCATCAAGAAGAAGAGGAAAGTTGAGAGGTAGAGGAGAAAGCTCCAACTAGAATATAGACAATCAGAATTTAGAAGGATGTTTAGTTTGTGGAAAGTATGATGACTAGGCTTGTGTGTTATCTCAATTCATGCAAAGACCTAAAGTTCCATATTTACTTGCAGTAAAGACAATGCTCTGATATCTCAAGGGTCACTCAATTAAGCCATATTTTACCCTTTTGAAGATGAATTATAGGTAAAGTCTTATAGAGATGCTGATTAGTATGGATCCAAAGAAGATAGAAGAAGCACAAGTGGATATGCAGTGATGCTTGGCAAGAAATTCTTCTCTTGGATGGTGAAGAGGCAACCCAAAGTTTCCCTTTCATCCATTGAAGCTGAATATAAGGCATTAATTCAAGTGACTTGTGAGCTCATTTGGTTGAGGAAGCTAATGATTGAGTTAAACATGCATGTTAATTGATTTCCAATCATGTGTGACAATATGATTAGTGTGTACCTATCTAGCAATCACATGTTGCATGCTAGAAGCTTACACATAGAGGTACACCATCATTAAATCAAAGAGAAGGTGCTGGCTAAAGAAGTTCAAGTGTAGCATATAAGTACCAAACACCAATGTGCTGACATGTTTACCAAAGCTTTGGATTCAATGCTAGCAAAGTTCAAGAAAGGCATTGGATTGCTGGAGCTAGGATGAAGAATTGAAGCTTGATGCTTGAGAAGGAGTGTTGAAATACATGCTTCAACCCTAATCTAAATTTCACCATAAGATGGATCACACTTGAACTACGCATGTTCTCCATTTCGAATTCACCCCTCAACAGACAAAATTTGAACACACTTAGGTTTGATTAATTGCCTATAATTTAAGAGAAATGTGTTGGAGAATTTTTGCACTTCCACACCTAAATCTCCAAGTAACATCTCTAGCCATGATGCCTCACATGCTGCCATTGCAGCACCTCTATACTCAGCCTCTGTACTTGACAAAGCAATAGTGGGTTGCTTCTTGCTACTCCATGTAATAGCTTCACTCTCAAGTGAGAATAGAAAACCACTAGTGGATCTTCTATCTGGAATGTTACCAGCCCAATCTACATTGGTGTATCCATAAACCTGCAAATCTACACCTGCCTCATAAAACAATGCATAATCCAAAGTAGCACTCACATAACGTAGAGTGCACGTTAGTGCATCCAAATGTGGCTTCCTGGGAACTTGCATAAATTGACTTTCAAGTCCAACAGTATAGCTTAGATCAGGCCTTCTCATTGTGAGATATATAAGACTTCCCACAATTTTCCTGTGCATAGTAGCATTTTCCAATGCTTCACTTGATATAGTATCCAACTTCAAATCCTCATCTAATGGCATAGAAATTGGCTTACAAGCAACCATACCATAATTTTGTAGCATATTCAAGGCATATTGCCTTTGCGACATCCATATGCCTGTTTTTGTATGTATAAACTCAATGCCCAAGAAATAGCGTAGCACACCAAGATCTTTCATGTCAAATTCCTGCATAAGAATTTGCTTTACCTCTTTGATGCTTCCTTCATTATCACCACCTAAAACAAGGTCATCAACATAAATAGCCACAATAGTGATGCCATCATGAGCCTTCCTTGCATATAGTGAGTGATCTACATCGCACATTGAAAACCCAATGCAGGTTAAGTAATCCGCAATCCTTGCATGCCATGCACGAGGGGCTTGCTTTAGCCCATATAAAGACTTTTGCAACCTACAAACATATTTTGGATGCTTTGAATCTTCATATCCTTGTGGCTGGGTGATATATACTTCTTCCTATAACTCACCATGTAGGAAAGCATTCTTCACATCCATTTGATGCAAAGTCCATCCTTTTGCTCTAGCTAATGCAACAAGTGTCCTGACAGTAGACATTTTAGCTACATGGCTGAATGTTTCCTCATAATCAATGCCATATGTATGTGCATATCCATTGGCTACCAATCATGTTTTATAACTGTTTATGCTTCCATTAGCATTATGCTTTACCTTGTAAACCCATTTGCAGCCTATGGGTTTCTTTCCTTATGGCAATGGAACCAACTTCCATGTAACATTTCCATAAAGTGCAGCCATCTCCTCATCCATAGCTTTTTCCCAATCTGCAATTCCAATTGCATCTTCAAAGCAAGAAGGTTCAACACCTTATATAACCTTTTTCATGTAGGCACAATGATGAGCCATATAACTATCATATGTCAATCGTTGCACTGAATTCCGCATCCTCCCAGATCTTCTTGGTCCTCAGTCACTTCTCCTTGTGTCATCCGCATGTGCCCTTCTTACTCTTGGAGTATTCACAGAGGGCAATCCAAGTTCCTCATCAAGACTCTTTTCTGAACCACTTGAATCTCCATCAACGTCTTCTAAACTTGCACATGTTTTATGACCAGCAGATAGATTTACTTTACCTTTCTTAGATGTATTTAATGAATTTGTTGGATTGAAATTTCCATGTAATCTTCCACTCCATGGATTTGAGTTGGAACTATTGCTTGCTGATGCATCTGGTCCACTCAGAACTTGAGATTCTACACATGATTTTTCAGCATTTTCTTTGACATTTGATTCAAGACTCAGTCCTTCTTTGGCATCTGCTTAGAAGCTTGAAATTTCATCAAACACCACATCTCTGCTCACCTTTACCTATCATGTGAGTGGGTTATAACATTTATATCCCCTTTTGCTCAAGGGAGTATCCAATGAAGACACACTTTTTTGCTTTTGGATCAAGCTTCATCCTCAATTCATCTAGGACATATACATATGCAATACAACCAAAAACTTTCAGATGTCATAAGTGTGGCTTTTTACCTGTAAACTTGTTGAGAGTGATGGATGGATGCACTCAGGAAATCAGTTGGTGCTGCAAATCCTGCTTCACACCTGCCCTCTTTCCTCTTCAGATATGCTTAGTACACTAGCTTAGCTTCCAAATGACATAAAGAAACCATATATGTACTTTGGAAATGGTTTGGGTAATGATCAAACCAAAACAGATAACTTGGTACTTCAAGAATCAAGAAAAACTTTCTATTCCTGTAGTGATACCTGCTCAGACTTTTACTCAGTGTGACCAGCACACTTAAAATTGGAACAATTCCTTTTGGGAGTATTAAAGTATCTTAGTAAGCTACCAATCACAAGTGGAATCACTTCAATTGATAAACTATGCACTGAGAAATAATTTTAGCAAAATTATAATCACCCCCGACTTTTTAGGAACTCTGCAGACACAGACTAGTGTGCACTTCGAATCGGATTTCTCCCAAATGGCTGAATGAAATCCTCTAAGACTTTGTATGCTTGTAGTAGACTTTGAGCTGGTTCCAATGAGCTATAGAACTTATGATTTGGTTCAGTAGATCCTGAGATATGCTCTTTTGAAGTTGACAGACTTGGAGTAGGAAACTCAGACAAAACAGAGATGATGAATGTATACTTCTATTGATAAATGTGTTTGTACAATCTCATTAGCTTGACAAGCATAGCTAAATGAGGTATTGTGATGTTGGCTATGAGGTAGCACTCACACACAATGAGTTACAATGATCAAATGGCTCGGGGAGTGAGCTAGAATGAGAGAGTGAACCCGCGACTTTTCTTCTTCAACTTTTATAGGAGTTTGTTCTTCATTTGAATTTGAAATTCAAACTAAGGCTCCCTAGAATCTCTCCTCTAAAAGTAGGGAGATATTCTCTCCATTACAACATTCAAATTTCCACAACTTATGAGGTAGGTAAGTGATTACAAGAGATGCCAAGTCATAAAGACTTTTACTAGGGGTAAAAGATAATATCACATAGGACTAGGTTCCTATGGTTCTTGCTTCTCATAGAGATATCCTTCATGGGTTCCAAACCAATTCTTCCAAGTGTTCAAGCCAATGTGTGTAGGCTTGTCTTGCACCAACAGCTCCGCCTCAAGCCAAACACTTTGGCTTAAGTCTTCTTCTTCATTCTTCAATTACTTCCTGCAATCCAATCATAGATTTGAATCTGCATAACTTGTTTCCATCCAATGCCTTTGTAAGTAAATCTGCACATTGCATATTAGTAGATACATATGTCAATTGTATATCTTTACTTAGCAATTTCTCTCTCACATAGTGGTAATGAACCTCTATGTGTTTGGTTCTGGCATGATAAATTGGATTTGCTGCAAGGTGAAGAGAGCTAGTGTTGTCACCAAAGATAATAGGTGGTCTTGTGAATAGACCTAACTCTGTATATAGAAACTTCAACCAGATAGCTTCTTGAGTGGCATTGGCAAGCCCTCTATACTCTGCTTCAGTGGATGACAAAGCCACTGTAGGTTGCTTCTTAGCTGACCAAGAGATAGGCTTATCTCCTGCAAAGCAAATATATCCTGAGGTGCTTCTCCTATCATCCTTGCATCCTGCCCAATCTGCATCTGAGTAAACTTTTATGTCAATATCTGATGTATAAGGAAAATACAAACCATGACTTTGTGTTCCCTTCAAATACTTCATGATCTTCTTTGCTGCCTCTAGGTGAGGTACCCTTGGTTTGTGCATGAATTGACTAAGCACACTTACTCCATATGCTATGTCAATTCTTGTCAAGGTAGCATAGTTCAAACTACCTACCATACTTTGGTATCCTGTAATGTCTTTGATTTCTTCTCCTTCATGAGCACTTAGCTTTTGGTTAACCTCCATTGGAGTAGTAGATACCTTAGCATCCTGCAAACCAAACTTCTTGACCATATCCTGTACATACTTCTTTTGAGTGATGTAGATACCTGAATTTGTGTACACCAATTCAAGACCTAAGAAGTACTTCAATAATCCAAGATCATTGATCTTGAATTCCTTCATCATTTGCCCTTTGATGTGTCTGATCCCATTGACATCATTGCCTGTAATGATGATGTCATCAACATAAACACATAAGTAAATTACCTCTGAACTACTTTTCTTTATGAATAGAGAAGTGTCTGCTTTGCTCATCACAAATCCTTGGTCTAGGAGATAGGTGGTCAATCTGTAATTCCATGCTCTAGGTGCCTGCTTCAAACCATAAAGAGCCTTCTTCAATTTACAAACATAATGTACCTTTTTTGGATCTTCATAGCCAGGTGGTTGTGACATGTAGACTTCTTCAGATATCCATCCATTCAAGAATGCATTCTTCACATCCAATTGGTACATGTTCCAATTCTTGGATGCAGCTACACTCACCAAAACTCTGATAGTTGGCATCTTGGCCACAGGAGAAAATGTCTCCTCATAATCAATGCCTTGGGTTTGTGCAAAACCCTTGGCTACCAACCTAGCTTTGTACCTGTTTATTGTTCCATATGAATTCTTCTTTAGTTTGTAGATCCATCTGGATCCTATCACCTTCATAGAGTCCTTCTTGTGTACCAAGTCCCAAGTATCACTTTCCTTGAGAGCTTCTATCTCTTCATCCATGGCTTCTCTCCATTCTGGCTTTGTAATTGCTTCTTCATAGGTACCTGGTTCTTCATTCAACAAGTCTTTTGCAAGATATACAGAATGTTTAGTTACAAGTGATGTGTCATACCCAAATCTGATAGGCTTCTTCTTCTCTCTCTGAGATCTTCTCATTGCTTGAGTGGAAGTTTCTGGCTTATCCTCTAATTGCTTCATCTTCATCTTTCCTTTGGATTTCCAAGCTTTGAACTCTTCAAGGTTTATTGTATCATCATCTGAGCTTGAATCTTCTTGCTGAGTTGGCTCTTCCTTGGTAAGCTTTGGAAAATCTTCTTCCATGTCATAGGGTAAACTCACTTTCCTGCATTCATTCTCATACCATGAGTCATTCTCATCAAATATGACATCTCTGCTTACCTTGAACCCTTTGTTTGTGGGGTTGTAGAATCTGTATCCCTTTTGGTTCAAATCATAACCAATGAAGATACATTTTTCAGCCTTTGGATCTAGCTTTCCTCTTACCTGTGAGGGAATATGCACATATGCTACACAACCAAAGATTTTGCAATGATCCAGAGAGGGTCTCTTACCATGCCAAGCTTCATATGGTGTCATGCCATCAAGTGATTTGGATGTCAACCTATTGATGAGATAAGTGGCAGTGGATACACTCTCTGCCCATAGGTAATTTGGCAACTTTTTCTCATTGAGCATAGACCTAGCTGTTTCCACTATAAGTCTATTCCTTCTTTCTGCTACCCCATTTTGTTCAGGTGAGTACCTTGTAGTGATCTCCCTTTTGATGCCTCTTTCCTGCAAGAAATCTTCAAACTCATTGGAGAAGTACTCTCCTCCACCATCTGACCTTAGCCTTTTCAAGCTTCTACCTGTTTGATTTTCAACAAGTGCAAGATACCTCTTGAAACAATTAAACACTTCATCTCTGTGCTTCATAAAGTATAAAATGGTCCACCTGCTATAGTCATCAATGAAGGACACATAATACCTTGAACCAGAAATGGAAGGGTCCTTGCTAGGTCCCCAAACATCTGTGTGTACCAAGTCTAGGTAGTCTTCATGCATGAAACCTTTCCTTGAGTAGGGTAATCTGTGAGACTTACCAAATTGACATGATCCACATTTGTAAATCATGTGTTGCTTGGATACATTAGGTATCCCAAGCACACATTGATCCCTGCACATTTGCTTTAGAGTTCTTTCTCCTATGTGCCCTAATCTCTTATGCCATATCTCTAACTCTGAAAGTGTCTGATCCTTGTAATTATACAAAGCAATGTTTTTTGTATCTTCTAGCTCAAATGTAAATAATCTACCTGATTTCTCCCCTTTGGCTATCCTTCTGAATCCTTGTTTTGGGTCCTCCACATATGCTCCATGTTGTGTGAATCTGACCTGCAAACCTTTCTCCACAATCTGACCAACACTCATTAAATTCTTAGTTATTGTTGGTACATAGAGTACCCTGCTTAATAGGTTCTGATTACCATCACATGTCTTCACATTTCCAATTTTGACAACAGAGTGTTTAGTGTCATCACCTGTTTGTACCTGATGTTTGCCCTTGGGCTCTTCCAAATCAGAAAGTAGTGCCACATTGCCAGCTACATGGTTAGAACATCCTGAGTCAATGTAAAATAAATGATCATCATTTGTACCTATCTTGGAGGTCATATTCATGATCAATAGGGAGTCATCTTGCTCCTCTATGTAGTTGTTGTAGTCTCTTCTATTTCTGAATCCACCTTGGTAGTTTCCAGTGTGGTTGTTGTTGTAGTTGTTGTTGTATTGGTTGTTGTATCCATTGTAGCTTTGATGTTGGTTGAATCTGCCTCTTCCTTGAGAGTATCCACCTCTTGAGTAGCCTCTTCCTCTCTGATTCTTGTAGTTCTTGTAGCATTCATCTGTGGTATGGTTGGACAATCCACAGATGTTGCATGGTGATTAGTTGTAGGGTCTCCCCCTACCTGACTTACCTCCTCTGCCTCTTCCTCTAGATGACCTACCTCTCCCTGCATAATTAGCTTGAGAGGTAGAGCCTTCTTCATCCTGTTTCTTCTTGCCTTTATCTTTAACCTTTTTTTCAGTATAGAGAGCAGAGGGGTTATTACCTTTTGATTGATCTCCAGCCTTTGTAAACTTTGCTTCATGTGTAAATAGTTGGCCCATGAGTGTTGTGAGATCAGGGGTATGCATGTCCATGTAGAGGTCCATTGCAGTGGTGAAACTTTCCCACTTATCATCTGCCTTGAGTCCATTTGTCACTTGCCTGACTATTTGCTCCTCTTCAATTTCCTCTCCAATGCTTGCTAGTTGGTCTGCCACATCTTTGATCTTTGTCACATACTCTGAGACTGATTGCTTGGGCTGCTTCCTAAGAGTTGTGAACTCAATCCATAGTTGATTCTTCCTAGCCCTTGTGTTTGAAGAAAAATAATTTGACAAGGTTTCCCAAGTCTCCTGGGAAGTCTTACAATTCCTTACATGTGGTAAAAGAAAGTCAGATATAGAGTTTAAGAGATAAGACCTTGCCAAAGCATCCTTTGCACACCATTGGTTGAGCCTTTCATGTTCATCCTTTGTAGGTAGTCCTCTAGTCTTGAATGAGGGCAACTCCTCATCTCCTGATATGTATCCAAATAGACTTCTCCCTTGTAGATAGGTCTTCATTCTCAATGACCAAGCCTGGTAATTATTTCTATCCAATTTGTCAATGAAGGAAGGGAAACCATCACCCATGTTTACCTTCTTTGCTCTGATACCACTGTTGAGAGTGATGGATGGATGCACTCAGGAAATCAATTGGTGCTGCAAATCCTGCTTCACACCTGCCCTCTTTCCTCTTCAGATATGCTTAGTACACTAGCTTAGCTTCCAAATGACATAAAGAAACCATATATGTACTTTGGAAATGGTTTGGGTACTGATCAAACCAAAACAGATAACTTGGTACTTCAAGAATCAAGAAAAACTTTCTATTCCTGTAGTGATACCTGCTCAGACTTTTACTCAGTGTGACCAGCACACTTAAAATTGGAGCAATTCCTTTTGGGAGTATTAAAGTACCTTAGTAAGCTACCAATCACAAGTGGAATCACTTCAATTGATAAACTATGCACTGAGAAATAATTTTAGCAAAATTATAATCACCCCCGACTTTTTAGGAACTCTGCAGACACAGACCAGTGTGCACTTCGAATCGGATTTCTCCAAAATGGCTGAATGAAATCCTCTAAGACTTTGTATGCTTGTAGTAGACTTTGAGCTGGTTCCAATGAGCTATAGAACTCTTGATTTGGTTCAGTAGATCCTGAGATATGCTCTTTTGAAGTTGACAGACTTGGAGTAGGAAACTCAGACAAAACAGAGATGATGAATGTATACTTCTATTGATAAATGTGTTTGTACAATCTCATTAGCTTGACAAGCATAGCTAAATGAGGTATTGTGATGTTGGCTATGAGGTAGCACTCACACACAATGAGTTACAATGATCAAATGGCTCGGGGAGTGAGCTAGAATGAGAGAGTGAACCCGCGACTTTTCTTCTTCAACTTTTATAGGAGTTTGTTCTTCATTTGAATTTGAAATTCAAACTAAGGCTCCCTAGAATCTCTCCTCTAAAAGTAGGGAGATATTCTCTCCATTACAACATTCAAATTTCCACGACTTATGAGGTAGGTAAGTGATTACAAGAGATGCCAAGTCATAAAGACTTTTACTAGGGGTAAAAGATAATATCACATAGGACTAGGTTCCTATGGTTCTTGCTTCTCATAGAGATATCCTTCATGGGTTCCAAACCAATTCTTCCAAGTGTTCAAGCCAATGTGTGTAGGCTTGTCTTGCACCAAGAAAACTTCTCTTCAAGTGTAACTTGATGTGCAACAGTAGTCGAAGCTCTGTTCATGATGTATACAACAGTATGCATAGCTTCTGCCCAATTACTATGAGGCATATTCAACTTAGCCATCAAGGCTCTTGCTATTTTTGCAATATGTTTATTTTTGCATTCAACAACACCATTTTGTACCTACATGAAAACGGATGCCAAATTCCATGATTTTTTAGAAAACTACTGAACTTCTGGAAGTGAGTGAACACCTCACTCTTCTCTGTCATGAAATATATCCATACTTTGCATGTATGGTCATCAATGAAAGTAACATAAAACCTACAACCACCCATAGATGTGGTCTTTCCTGGACCCCAAACATCTGTATGTACTACTTCTAGTACATTCTCACTAACATGCTTGTCATGTGAAAATGATGCTCTTGACTGTTCACCAAATTGACATGCTGCACATACCTTTTGCATTTCTACAACTTTGAAATTCGGTAGTCCATGGACAATCTCCTTTGACTGCATCAATTTCAACCTTTGCAAGTTTGCATGTCCAATCCGTTTGTGCCACATCTCTATATCTGTAATAACTCCTGCACCTTTGCAAACATGGCTACATTCATTTAAGGAATCTTCACATTTAAGGTGAACATCCTACCCACTTTGTTTCATTTGGCAACTAATCGTCCATCCTGCTTCTACTCTTCTACATATAATCCATCAACATTGAACTTGACTTGCAATCCCTGGTCAACCACTTGTCCAACAGAAACCAGATTCTTTGTTATATTTGGAACATGTAGCACATTAGCAAGATGTTTTACCTTCCCGTCCTCCATAGACAATGTTATGTTTCCTGTATGCTCAATAGGATGCGATGTATCATCACCTATTTCAACATATCCAGGATCTGGCATTTTCTGCAAACTACTAAACCATTCTGCATGACTGCTCATGTGATTTGATGCACTTGAATCATCATACTAGACATTATCATTCGATTTTGAAATACTAGCAGACATCGTACTCATCATGTGATCTTGAACCATGAACAACTTCTCAGAATCATCTTGACTTGTGGATGCATAGTTATTTTGCTACCTTCTGTTATCTTGATTCATTAACCTCTAATCACGTTCAAAGTGTCAATGTTTACCACAATTCTAGCATCCTTAACTATCATTACCTGAATCATTTCTTTGGAAATTTCTACGATCTCTTTGGCTCCCCGTGCCTCGAAATTGTCCTCTTCCTCCTGCATGATTCTGTTGTTGACCTTGATCTTGGTTATTATTTCCTCTTCCACTTCCCAAGCCTCTACCTCTGCCTCTTCCTATGCCAAAGTAGAATACCTTCTTAGAACTGGGCTTTCGTTGGGAGTTTGACTCCTTACCAAGATTCTTTTCTTCAATAATCAGCATAGATACCAAATCAACAAAATTCGGAATATTTTCCCTGGTTTGTATGGAAGTTTTGAACTGCTTACATGCAGCTCCTAAACCACGAAGGCACACTTCCACCTTATCATCATCATCTACATTCATGCCAATGGATGCAAGTGACTCACATATGCTTTTGATTTTCAAGGTGTAGTCACTTATCGACATGCTCTTCTTCTCCAATGTATGTAGCTCGTTCTTGAGTTTCGGTTTCTATGCCTTTGTATTGGTCTCATACAATGTTGCCAAACTGTTCCAAGCCTCTTTTGGAGTCTTGGCATCTTGTATGTGTCCAATCATGCTATCCTGTATGCTAACAGATAGCCAGTACATTACCTTTCAAGATCCTTGATTCCATTCCTCATATGCTCTTACCTGATCTATAGTCCGATTCCTTTCTAGTAATTTATAGAGCATTTTCATTCTCTCCTTCGATGTACTTCCAGTAGCCTTTTCCCATCAGGAAATTCATCATTGTGAATCTCCAAGCATGGAAGTTGTTCTTGTCCAGCTTATTGCTCATAAGCTGACTCATTCCATCTGTGTTTGCCATTTCTGTAGCAATTCACAACACTGCAAAACACTACAAGTAGCACTTCTGCGTGAACATTATCGCACTATGACATGACAGTTTGATCTCAGAAAAAAAAAATTCGTGTATCAACAGTGCACAGAATTGCTTGAAATTCTGAATCTGGAATATATTAGTATTGCGGAACACAAGCGAGTTACAATTTTTGAAACTGACCTAGTTTTTTTGCGGGCCCCACCTTGCAAGCTCAAAATGGAGGTCGAGATGGCTCCAAAACTTCAATCTGACAAAAACAAGTGACCCTAAAGGAATAACTCTCAAAAATATTTTGAGGTCTTCTACCTTCACGTCGATTTTCATAGCAAACAGAGGTCGTTTGTAACTCGCATTTTCTCCATGCCTTGCTGCATACTGTTCACCGTTGCCTTCTCCATGAGCTCTCTATAGCCATGCTGGCTTTAATACCATGTCACGAGGAAGGAGATAAGGAAGAGAGCTCACACACATACTCTCACTCTAAAGGACAAGCACACATACAGATTGAGGCAAGGAAGAATAATCTTATTCTTATTCTTCTATTACATAAAAAAGGAATGTATAAGAATGACCTAAAACAAGAATACAACAAGTGCAATATATAAAGAACAGTACATAAGGAAAAACCTAATGTCCACGAATGAGTGAGCTGGCAAGGAACAAATATGCCATCACTCCCGGTAGATAAATCTAATAAAGCTCAAAGAAGTATCCCTGACATATACCACTATGACCACTATACATGTCAGAGAAACGAAAAACTAGTATGTGTCATCCTGGATCATCATAAGTTGATCTTGATATCTCAACAGAGAGACGAAAAACTAGTATGTGTCATCCTGGATCATCATAAGTAGATCTTGATATCTCAATAGAAAGTCTCTCCCATATTTGGGGACATAAATGTGGGTAGAGTGCTGAGTACTCTTTTGGTTTCTTCAAAACATTCACTATGGATGTCATCCCATGCAAACATACTATCTTGTGCAAGATTTTGTAACATAGATATTATTTTAGATAGAAGATGCATGAACCATGACATGTAGCATACATTTTGTACAAAAGTGAGGGTTTGCTTCCTTGTTTTTGGAGGAGGTAGAGCCAATAAGGCTTCCACTTTGGATGGATCAACTTGAATCCCCTTTTGTGATATGAGATGTCCAAGGAGAACTACTTCTTTCTCGACAATATGACACTCATCAAGATTCAATTGACCTCCAAGCTCGTACAATCTCTTTGAGCCTTCTTCAACTTTTTGAAAATGCATAGATCTAGTACTATATATGAAAAGTAATCCATGTACACCCTTATTGATGATCCAAAGAATGGTCAAAGAACATAGTCCATAAATCTTTGAAATGTTATAGGTGCATTGGTTAAGCCAAAAGGCAATACTCAATAAGCAAAGCATCCCTATGGCATAATTGTAGCTCAATGATGAGTAGCACCTCCTTTAATGTCAATCCGGGAAGACGTGAGGATGGTATGAAGACCTCGAGCAAGTGGCGACACAAGTGCGTGAGTGAGAAGCACACAAACATGCACACACATACACACACACACGCGCACACACGGCAAGACAAAGAGAGAGGATCAAGGAGTTCTTTAGATTACTTTCAAAAGCTCTTACAAGTTCGTTTCAATTACAATCTAACCTCAAAAATGAGCTCTCTAGCTCCTTTTATAGTTTTTGACTAGCTTTTGGCCCTGTCCAGACCTAGTGTCCGGCCTAGTTAAAAATTAGGTTCCAGGGCTTATTTGGGGGCTCAAACGAGATCTAAAAATTATGAAAATTGGTACGCAACTACTTCTAAGGCTCCTCAAGCTCAAGGACTCCTTGGCTTGCACAAAATGGAGCTACAAAAATGTGAAATGAGATTTACAATGATTATTAGTGATAAAAATCACTGTTGTTGTAGGGATTTCTTCTAGTGATCTGCCATACATATCTTCAAGCTCCCTACTTGCTCTTCTTCCCTGCATGTCCATCTCTCTGATTTGCATTAATGTCTTGAAAAAATATTGGCCTACTTGCCAGATCTTCTTTGACTGCCCTGTTTGCTCGTGCTGTCCCTTCGCTCTGACTCCCTTCTTTGACTTTCCCGTCTTGTAGTTCCTGATGTACCAAGGCTACTGCCAACACCCCCCCCACTCTCGCGTCTGTCGCCCCTGACAGACCCTTGTCTAGCTGCTTTTTGTACGTAGTATTGTACAACATCGGCGGCGAGGTGGTGTTCTTCTAACCTGAGTCCCCTTGCTAGATCTGTCAGCAATGCATCCCAATTGACTGGCCCTGGGACATCTGGATGTGGCACCCGTAACTGCTCTGAGTGAATGGTTCGCTCCACAGCAAATAAATGGAGGAGATGTGAGGGTCTGGGTACAAATATTTCTGAGTGGTATTCCCAGAACCCTGTTATGAACATCTCTTCGAATGTTTGTTTAAAGCAGGCTGGGAGGTATTTTATTCTAGCGTGCCAAGCGTATATCACCTCTATGGAAGGAGTGGTGCTCATGTCATAAACTAAATCTTGGTTTCCTGTAAGGAATCCGACGCTTGAGAAGTGTGGGTCCTTGATATTCTTGAATGTCCTGAATGTAATAAGCATTAACTCAAAAATTTTCATGCACATCTGGGCCATTACATCAGGGGTATTCTTTAATCGGATGCTCCAGTGCCGTATAGTGGAGATCATGTAATTGACGGTGGGAGGCCCTTGAGGGGGTGCTAGATAGACGTAGTTTAACCATTTGGCGCATCCCTTGATATTCTTGACTGCAATGGTAAACTCTGGCCATGTACGTCTGCGGAGTACAGGAACGTAACAAGGGTTATATTTAATAAAAAGAGGCATATTCGTCCAGGTGCGAACCATCTCCGGATAGGTTTCGAGGAGTCGGATCCTCCAAGTGGGTTGATGAATGGATCCTTTTTTAGCGCTCTCTGGGATGTCATCTGGCCCAAATTGTGTAGCAAACGTTGGAGGTTTGCCACATCTATGTTGGATTTCTGCATTGTAGTCCGCCAGGAGTATACAATAGGGCACAGAGCTTTGTACTCATGCTGGAGCTGGTATACACATTGGTTTAATGCTAAAAATATGTTATTTACATTAAATAATGCTGGGAAGGGTGAAGATGCAGGGGGAATGGGGGCGGGAATGGGAGAGGTGAATGATGTGGATGTACGTGGAGATGTGGGTGGAGGGGGTATGGGTGATGAAGGTGGCATGGGGGGAGGGAGCGGTGCTGTGGCAGGCGATGTTTCCATCGTGTCAACCGTTTGAGTGACTGTGTAGATGGGAATCGTTGGTGGAGTGGATGTGACATCGGTGAACAGGGTGGTGAAGGTGGGCATGGTGACTCCCCCGAATTGGATTCCCGGGGAGAGTGGGATGCCCATGACGACGGTAGTGGTAGTGGATGTGGTAGTGTCAGTGTCCTGTGGTGGAGTGAATTGTGTAGTGTGAGGTGGGGATGGGGGTGACAACGGTGCTTCCTGATATTCTTCTGCTTGCGCTGCCTCGTCTGGTGCTGATGTATTGATGTGAATTTGCTTCCCGGACCTCCTGGGACGAACGGGAACTCTTTTTTCAAACCTGTGGATGTAGGCCATGGCCTCATGAATGGCCTCATCCAGTCCTACAGCGTCGGCATGAAGGTTCATGGACTCAATGAACAACTCATCCACACCTTCCTCCGCTAGCAAGTCGTTCATGAGTCTTTTGCCCTGTTCTAGAGACATCTTATGCTGTTCCTGAACCAGTCGCATGGTTCGATATAGTCTCTTGATTTGTGCAGAATATGCTGGGGCACTTGCTAACTCGGAGAGTTCGTCATATTCTTGGTGTTGTTCTTCGTCGACCTCTTCTTCATCTCTTCCTGCCTCTTGTTCATCTACATCGACTTCTACAGTTTGTGGTTGGGTGGGGGCCGATGTTGTTTTGGGTCGTGGTTCCGGAGCCCGCGCTGCTTCCGCTTCGAGGTTAGAGTCATAGATTAATCGGGCAATTTCTTCATCCGTGAGGTCCTCAAGAGTAAATCCCTGCGGGAATTCCAAATCGGATGGAATGGGTGGGAACACCAGATTAGGCCCCTCCGTGCTTGGTCGTGGTAACCGGATTGTGAATGGCCTAACTCGTCGTGTCTGGGGAGGGGTGATTTCTGGTGTAGCGGTAGCTCCCCTTGGTTGGGCACAGGGTAGTTGGACTCCCCCCCTCATCTTCTTGGATGGGGGACCTGCTGTTGATAGTCTTCTTTGGAATTCTTGGACTCGGGACCATACGAGTGCCCGTTGAACAGGCACGTCATAAGCCAAGCATCTATAGATTATTCTGGTCAAAGCACAACACCCGTGGAGCACGTTCTTCTGTTTCTTGTTCCACCTTTGATGTGCTAGGTGGATCTGGTCTATGATCCAGTGTGGGACATTGATGGGCAGGCTTTCGGTTTCTGCTAGATATAAACTGAACCATATTTTTTTCGGGGGCATTGTGAATCGTTCTTGGGCGGGAAACGCAAAGTGTTGCATGATGGTTCTCAGGTGAAGCGCAATGGTAGGTGTCATTGCTACCATATCCTTCAACTTATTCAGATCCTTGTGCTTCATTCGACCTGGGACCATGGTTTCTTTTTCTGTTGGGATGTGCATGCCGTACATACCCAACGCTTCTCTTACCAGATTGAGGGTCAACTTGAATCTTTTGAGCTCATTACCCGGCAGCAGTGATGGCAACACAAAGGTGCTGTCGCCGCCCTTGGCTCTGCTTGGCGTGATGGTACTGATCAGATAAGAGCATCGTAAAAAATCCGGCTTTGGTAAGTGAGTCCTGAAATAGCTTTCCACACCTGCTTTGACCCAAACTGATCTCATGACTTCGGCATTTTGGTAGCTTTCAAATTCGCGTGTGAAAAAGTGGTATCGACCCCATTTGCCATTGAACTCCAATTCTGCTTCCCAGAAGTAGGTTCCATCGCCCAGTGGTCCAGCAACATCACTGAACCAATGCGCATGCTTACCTACTTGAGAAGTGTGTCCTTGGGGAGGATCCTGGATGGGGAGCACATGCACATCTTGAAGCTCTTGCGGTCTTGCAGTGAGGCGTGGCTCAAGGAGAAGTGTTTCTATGTCCACGATCTGGGGACCAGATCCGGCTTGAGAGCTGGTACCTACTTCTGCCATGGCCTGTTTGCTGATTGGTTCTGTGAGAATATAGAACCAAGTGTTAACATCGTACTGGACAAAATAAATCCGTTGTTGTCCCCGTTACAACATTAACATGAGATGGGTGATGAGTTAGTGGTTAGTAAGTGCATGAAGACAGTGTGTGTAGTTAGTGCTTGGGTTGTCCTAGGAGACTACTGCAGTTAGTAAGTGGGTACGGATTTACACATTGGGGTCGGGGGGTTTATTACAGACCCTAGGCTGCCAAATGCAGTGAGTGGGCTTTGCTTTTGGTTTCGGAGAGTCTCTACAGAGCTTTGTCGGTGTCGTGGTTTGAAAACGAGGCCTTTTTGGGACCCATATACAATCGATTACATGCACGTTCTTGGGTTTTGGTGTGTACATGAGTGTCGAGAACGAGTGAACTCTGGCAGCATGCGTCGCTGCGTTATGCTGTTTAAGATGTGGCCTCAGCGTAGCTACTTGTGCCATCAAGCAAGCCTTAGGCACCCAAATTAGTCTTGATTGTGGGCTTGCCTTCATCGACTTCTTGGGCACCCAAATAGATTTTACTTTAGCAGAAGAATTTCTGAAAGACTTCTTATTAGCGTTGCGTTGTTGGTCACTAATGAGAGGCTTTGCCCCTGTAGTTGACGGTGGTGCAACTGGTCGTTCGCCTTTCCGCACCCATACCTGGTCTATTTTCTGGGCTGTTCTGCTGCGTAGGTACTTTTGATCTCTGACATAGGTAGTACCCTGCTTCTTCTGCCTTTGATCCACCTTGGGTTGCTGCCTCCTTCTAGCCTTTGGAAAAGAAGGGAGTTCCGTTGCCTTCTTGACTCCTTTTTTGCAAATATCATTCCTCTGCAACACATAGTTTTGGACAAGAACAGCATGGTCATCTTCATGTGTACCCCTGGAAGGACCAGGAGTCTGTGCCTTTCCTAGTTCCTTGAGTGCTCCATTGTCTAATTCTACTGTAACTCGACTATGATTGACCCAAACCTGGAGAAGTCCACTTCTTAGGTTTAGATTGACTGCTTGGTCATATATCCAATCCTGACCCAAGACAAGAGGCTCAGTGAGATCCTCATCCTGACACACTAGTACTTTAACTGTCATTGCTTCATCATGAATGTAAAGGGGAAGTTCCGCCTCGCCCATGCAAGGGGTTTCCACTCCTCCCAATCCTATAAGATATGCTTCCACAGGATTGACAGTCAATTGTAATTCTTGGCAGTAAGACAATTTAACAGCACTAGTGGCTGCACCTGAGTCAATCAAGGCTCTTACGGTCCTTGCACTCTTTCCTTGTCCTATATCTAAGGTTACGAAAGGACGTCTATCAATTATCCTATGCGAGCTTGTTCCTGCGACTTCACACATGGCCATAGGAAATCCTTGGTTTACATAGTCATTCGCTCCAGGCTGATCTCTACCTTGCCTTCGTAATTTCATCCTTCTGATGCGTTCTAAAGCTTCAGCTTGAGCTTCTTCTCGAACTCGCTTTTCTTCCTCTTTGCGTTTCTTAGCAGTGTTGAGTCGACTGAGCATTTCCTCCGTGAGGGGTTCCTGATACAACTTGACTCTGCAACCGCTAATATAATTTGGGAGAACATCTCCCTCTAATGTGGCCAATTGTACTGCTCCGCTCGTGGAGATCCTACTGATGATCATAGGTCCGTAGCCTCTCTTTTCTAGCTTCCTCGCGTGTTGTTTTAGTGTATAGACTAAGACTAGATCTCCTGCTTTCAGGCCTTTATCCTTCACGTGGGCATCAAAGTATGCCTTCTGTCTCTTCTTGGCTGCATATATCCCTGCAGCGGCTCTCAGTCTCGTTTCCCCTAATCGTTCAAGGTCAAAGATCCTAGAGGAGAGCTCATGACCTGTCCATTCGTGCTCTTGTGCTACTCTCAATGTAGGGATCAGGAAGTCCAAGGGTAACACAGCGTTTTGGCCAAATACCATCTGAAAGGGGGTGGCTTGGAGTACCGTTTTGTAGGCAACTCGGTATGCCCAAACAGCATGGTGTAGCTGTTTGTCCCAGTCAGAGCGTTTAGTGTTCACTAATTTTGTCAGCACATTGCACAAAATCTTATTAGTGCTCTCAGCTTGACCATTAGCTTGAGGGTGATAAGGGGCAGACTTCTTGTGTATTACCAAGAATTCTTGGAGTAGATTTTCAATAACTTCATTCAAGAAATGAGTGCCTCTATCACTTACAAGCTCTATAGGTAGTCCATATCTCGTGAATACATTCTCAAACAAGAATTTGGCAGTTGTTTGAGCATCGTTCTTGGTTGTAGCTTTTACCTCTACCCACTTGGTGAGATAATCTGTTGCCACAATGATGTATTCCGCATGAGAACCCTTAGCTGGGGGATTAATAGGACCTACGAAGTCTATTCCCCACTTAGAGAATGCACGTCCACCCATCATAGGTTTCAGTGGCATCTCATCTTTTCGTATAGGATACTGAGTCTTCTGACATACATCACACCGTTTCACATAGGTATGTGCATCCATGTGAAGGGTAGGCCACCAGAAGCCCGCAAATAATATCGCCTTGATTACCCGATCTGGTCCAAAGTGTCCTCCTGCTACACCTTGGTGAGCAGTGTCTAAGATCTTAAGATATTCACTCTCATGGACACATAATCTCAGGTAACCATCTTTACCGCGCTTATATAGATTATCACCGATGAGTGAGTAATCCAAGGCTTCTTGTTCTAAACTCCTTTTCCTAGCTAGAGTCATGTCTGGGGGGAATGTGTTTGTCCGCAAGAATGATACTAGAGGTTCACTCCAATCTGGCACAATGGATACTTGATAGAGAGTGGCATGTTCCACAGGTGGTTTAGTGCAACAGATTGGGCATTCTTTGCACAACTTTTGGACATCCGCTTCCATAGTTGGCCAGTGCACTCCGAATCTTTTTAGAGTTTGCAACGTTCGTTGCTTCGAATGGTGTTGCTCTAACGCACCTACATGTGCTAATTGCAACCAATTAGCGTACTCATCCTCTTCTACGCAACAAGCCAAGATCCCTTGATCTGTGTGTTTGTACATGCTGCCTGCCATGATATGGTACTTTTGGGCTTTTACGATCTCTCTATTCCGTGTGTTTACCACTGGATGGTTGGGCCCGTAGGTCAAGACTGGTACCAAAGGCTTAGCCCACTGCGGCACCACTTCCAAATTAAACAAGTAAGCGTCAGGAAGGTCATCTGGCACTCCTTGTGGGGCTTCTCCCGATGTGAGCCTAGAGAGATGATCTGCTCTCAAATGAGTCCTTCCTTTTCTTACCACAACCTCGAAGTCGTATTCCATTAGCAAGAGAAACCATCTCACTAATCTTCCTGTATTGCATGGCTTGTTTACTAAGTACAACAATGCCTGATGGTCCGTAAAAAATTTAAACTTATTTGCAAGCAAATAGTGCCTAAATTTCTTGACTGCATATACCATGCCTAATCCTTCTCGCTCAGTAGTGGTATAATTTCGTTCAGCCGCATTCAATTGTCTACTGGCATAGGCAATTGGAAGATCCATATTACCTTCACCAGTAGGTTGTGCAAGCACACATCCAATAGCATAATTGGATGCATCCACATGAACATGGAATGGCTTATTCCAATCTGGTGTGGTCAAGATTGGTGCTGAACATAATCTTCGTTTAAGTTCTTGGAAAGAATTCTCACATTCATCCGTCCACTCAAAGTTTGTCAAGAGTCCGTACATGGGCTTTGCAATGACAGCATACATGTGGATGAAACGTCGGTAATACCCACAATGCCCCATGAAAGCTTGCACTTCCTTGACATTCTTTGGCCTAGGTAGCTCTGCTATGGCTCTCACTTTTTCTTCATCGGTAGATATGCCATTCTTTGACACTATGTGTCCTAGAATCTTGCCTTGCCTGACCATAAAAACGCACTTTTCTGGGTTTAGGCAGACTTGGTACTCTCTACATTTGTCAAAGATTTGCCTGAGTTCCGGAATATGGGTTTGTCTAACATTGGAATGAGCACAAAGGTCATCAACATAGACTTCTAAACTCTTCCTCAGGAACTCCTTAAACACGTGGCACATCAGCCTCTGGAAGGTAGCTGGTGCATTGGTAAGCCCAAATGGCATTACTCTAAAAGCAAAAATGCCCCATTCTGTGGCAAAGGCTGTCTTATGCTGATCCTCTGGAGCTATGGCTACTTGATTGTAGCCAGAAAATCCATCAAGGAAGCTGTACACTTCCTTGCCTGCCACTCTTTCTAAGAGATGTTCTGTGATGGGAAGCGGATAGTTATCTCGAATCGTGGCGGCATTAACCTTTTTCAAGTTAATGCACACACGCAGTTTGCCATTCTTCTTTGGCACCACTACGATGGGGGATACCCATTCGGTGTGCTCAATTTCGTAGATAAATCCAGCTTCAACCAATCTATCTATCTCTTCCTTGATCTTAGCAGCATAGTTATCGTTATATGTATAAGGCTTTTGCTTAGAGGGTTTAGCATCTGAGGTCATGGGAATGGTGTGTGAGCATATATCAGGGTCAACACCTTTCAAATCCTTGTAACTCCAAGCGAATACATCTCTGTATTCTCTTAGCAAGGCTATCAATTCGTACTCTTCTTCTTCTGTCAGGTCATGGCCTATATACGTACATCTCTCCTCTCCTTCTTCTAGGGCCACTACGATTTTCTTGGTGGTTTCTTTGTTATCATAGGCCTCTCCTGATTGTGCTTCTCGTTTAGGCATTCTTATCATGACTCTCCTGTCATCTATCTCATACTTCTTAAAATTTTCGGGGACCTCAAACAAAGATTCTTCCTCTTCTGGTGAGGCTTCTCTCTTTTTTCGTTTCTTTCCTTCTTCCTTAGGGGTCATATGCGTTGCTAGTCTTACATCATTTGTAACCTCTCCATGCCTCTGGGGTTGAAATTCTATTTCATGGAAGTATTCTTCATCTGATGCAAATGGTGGGTCCATAATGATTGACTCTAGATCGGAGTCACTTGCATCCTCAAATGCATCAGGGCTAGGTTCGCATTCTTCTAAAACTGCCTCTCCCATGATTGGCTCTATGGAGAAGACTGAAATATCATAGCCGTCCTCATCACAGTGAGGTGTCCATTGTTCTTCATTGATGGCTACGTCCATTGTTGCTAAAATTTCCGCCCAGCCATGGGGTTCAAACTCCTCATCTGGAAAGACTACAGGTGCATAGGCTGGGTCTTGGATTGATCTATGGGTTTCTTTCGCACCTACCTCTCTGGCTTTCTCTCTCTTCTCTTCTTCTACTGCTACCTTGCACATCCATAAGTGAGTGTCTTCGTGCATCCAGGAGGATCCTGATCCTATGGAATGCACCGATTCTGTGTCATCTTTAGCTCTATGGATGGGATTCCACTGGATAGGAGGTACATCCCTATGAGAGTAATCTTTGAGATTGACTTTGGTTGTAACACCTAAGTGCTGCAGGTACAAAGAATTGGTTCCCCAATCCTGTACCACTTGCAACTGTCGCATGAATGGTCTTCCTAAGATCATCTCATAGGCATGATTCTTGCTGAAGTCACATATGGCAAAGGTATGTTCAAACTCGACACCACAAGTGGTGAGAGTTATTCCTTCTAGCAATCCTAGGGGTCTCTCTATGTGACCATCTGCCATTTGCAATTTCATTCTCGTCGGCCTGAGTGCTGGCTTGACCCAACGCTTCCATAAGGAGGTGGTGGCAATTGCAACTCCTGCACCTGAGTCCAAAATTGCCTTCGTGGTGTAGTCCTGATAGGTGATGGGAAGGTAGGTGTTCCCTTCTTCACCTTCACACATATCTCCTATCTTATCCAAGGGAATTTCTGGCACTGTCCTATGGGATCCTACTCGGGAATGAGGTTTTGCAACTTCAGTTACTCGACTGGCTGCATATTTCCCCGCGTTTGGTCTATCCTCAGGCATTTCTTTCAAAGTGAGATTGCGCTGCACCTTGGTGTTCGTTACTACCTCCGTGTTCCTTGGTATGACTAAGTCGTCGTTCCTTACCATGACTGTGGGTGCTCTCATACACGTGGATTTTGCTTCCCAAGGGCCTGTGAAGTGGGGTAACTCTTGTATGGAATTAGATTCAAAGTCCAATCTCTCGTGAGATTGAGTACTCTCATGTTCCCCGTAGATGGATGGGATGTCTTGTGGGAATTGGTCGTGTGCATCGTCCACAAGCTCAAAAGGAGGGGCGACCTCACTTTCGCTATCCCATTTGTCTTCTTGAATCTCTCGTAGGAAGTCTGGTGCAAACCGATTCATATAAGAGGAAGTGTCTGGCTCCGTAGAGTTAGGTACATATGCTACCTGGGAAGGAGGGCTTATCCTATCGTTGGCTCTTTCCTCGTTGTCATAGATAGCTGAAGCACAAGCTTCTTGGGGAGGATTACTTATGCTATTACTTTTCCGTACATGCTCATACGCTCTCTGGGAAGTAATGTGGGTTACCTGTGGAGGTGCATAAGCTTTCGAGAGAGACACCTGTGACCTTTGGGGAGGAAGATAAGCTCCTTGAGGAGGCCCGTGAGCTTCCTGAAGAGGCTGGCTTATCCGTTCTCTTACCCTTTCCTTTTTTTGAGGGATAGGCTCCTTTTCTGGCTGTGCAGTTAGCCTCTCTAATCTTTCTACGGAGGGGAAGTTGTCTGGTTTAGTGGAATTGGCTGCATAAACTTCCGATGGGGAATGGCTCAAGTTTTTGCTTGCTTTTTCTTTCTCCTGAGTTTTTTCTTCCTTGTCAGATCTGGCAATTATCCTTTCTAACTTTTCTAGGAATCCATCCAAGTGTAATTGCGTCTTGGCTGAGCCCGAGTAATTGAAAAGGCGACTGGCTTCAAACATAGTCTGAGCCAATGCGACCATTTTCGCGCATAGTTTGGTTCTTTCTATCTCTAGGTCAGCTCTAGGATAGCACTTGGCATGATCCGTGACGTTTGGCCCTTCTTGGATTCTGGCCTGATATGCTTTAAGCATCATGTTTAGGTCTTCAGGAGTGGGATCTGCTAGAACTGATCCTACTCTAGGGGGTGGTGGGATTTGATGAGGCGGTGGGGAAGGTGGTGAGTCGGGTGGAGATGGGAGTGGTGGAGGCGGGGTATTGTGAGAGGGGATTTGAGAGGTGATTTCAGTTATCCTAGCTTTGGTTTCTCTTATGCTTTCCTCAAGTTCACTCATCTTTTTAGCCCATTGTCTTTTCATTCTTTCCCGACTATCTTTCCATGCTCTAGTCCTCTTCTTTGTTATGCTCTCGGTTTCACTAGCCACTGAGTTCTTATCTTGGTTTGTCTCTTGGTTTTGCTGCAATGCCTGAGCTCTAGTGACTACCTGCACTGGTGCAGTGGAAGTGACGCTTCCAGAGGAATCTACAACCAAACCAATCACATTGATCGGAGTGATTTTTGGCATGTTATTGGGGTTCTTTGGGCAATCTCGTAAAAGATGCTCTTTCCCACACTCTTGGCAAAAACCTTGGATAGTCACTGACTGGGGTTGTGTAGGTGGGGTTAAGGGACAATCACGAATGAGATGATCTCCCTGGCATCTGTAGCACGGTCCTCTTGGGAATGGAGGTCTTACTTGCCTAGGTTGAGGCCTGGGGTTGGGGTTTGCATACATGACGTTCGTGTAATCTGACTCCCAACTAGGTTCACTTGGTTCTTCACTATAGTAAGACTCACCATGTTCTGGAGACTGCATGTAGTAAGCCTGGGGACTATCGACATGTGTAGAATCAAAGCTATGGTCACTTGGGTCACTTTCTGAGATCAATGGGGTTACTGGTACTATGGCCCTATTCAGGTTTTCTTCTGCAACAGCATACTTTACTGGAATCACGTTAGTGGGGTTTGGAGGCTGTTGAGCCAGCACCGGTTGGGGTCTCTGTTGGGCCTGATATTGTGGTTGGTAGGTTTGTTGGGGTCTAGCATATTGTGGTGGTGGATTTTGGTTTTGGTACCTGCCTTGTTGGTAGGGTTGCGGGTAGGGTTGCCTAACAGTCTGCTTGTTGTATGGGCAATCTTGCGCGGTGTGGTTGGTGTATCTCCGTTCTATGGTGCAGTACTGGCTACTAGGGTTTACTTGGGGTTGAGCCATAATGGGGCAGACGTTCGCCATATGGTCACCACCGCATGTATAGCACCTTTTTACAGGAGCAAACCTTGGAATTTGTTTGCTAGTCACACCTAATTTCTGAGCTACCTTCTCAGCGAGTTCCTCGATGGATGTAGATTGCATGGAAGAGTGGCTAGATGCGCTATCTGAATCTTTATAGATTTTGGAAAGCTCTAGCTCTTCCCCTAGGTTATCTTCAATGTCAATGCACATGCGTACACACTCTTCTATCGTCCTAGGGTCCTTCAGATACACATAGGATCTCAACTTCGTACTCAGCAACCCATCAAGGAATAAGGCTACTTGTTTAGCGGATGAGGGTAGTTCCGAAATAGGGCACCTTTCAAGATATTGTCTAAATCTTCTTCCGGCCAATCTGACAGTCTCTTGGGGGGTCTGTTTGAAGCTGTGAATCAATGAGGAGGTATTGTGCCTTATGCCGCTCTTAGAGAACTCTACAATGAATGCCTCTAGGAGTTGGTCTATGCTCCTGAACTGACGCTCATCTAATGGCTGAAACCATGTAAGAGCTGTGTTCCTAAGGGTTAGACAGAAGGCATTGTACTGCGTGAACAGATCTTCCACTTGTTCAGCTCTCAAGACTTGCTTGAACTCCGCCACATGATCATAGGGATCTCCTGTGCCGTCGAAGTAATTCTTCATGGACTTAACTAGCTGGGTGGGTCTCAAAGTTCTTGTGTGCTCTCTAGGCCTTGGCAGAGGGAATCCATCTACATTTCTTTGGTTCCTGTGGGCTCTATGTATCTCAGGAGGTTCTACCCTATTCGTCTCCGTTCTCGATCTTTCTCTGCCTACAGGGTTGGCGAAACTTACTTCCGGTCTATCTCTACTTCTGTCTCTTTGCGTACCATGAGCTTGGGAAGTTCCAGCCCCAGGGTGACCATAGGATACATTTGATCTCGGTTGGGGGAAAATAAATTCACCCTTCCAAGTGTAGGCATGCCTATCATTTTCTGTCACCACAAAGATCCGTTCTGAAGCATGATCTAAGTAGGTCACTCTGCCTGGGCTATCCGGATCCTTAAGCTCATAGATCATGATATTTCCTATGTCTGTTGGCTGATTAGACTTATACCTCCAAAAGGCTTCATCAGTTTCTCGATTGAGGAGCAACTCTATGCTCTTGTTGTCCTGGGGTACCCACTCGGGTGTGATAATCCTAGTGAGAACTGATTTACCTCGAGGGGTTCTAGGTTCTACTCCCATATTTCCTTGTTCCAAGTCGCCTAAGTCCGCTTCTGAGATTACATTTCCAAATTCATCTGTCCTATCAGGGTGACTAGTAACAACATATATAGTTCCTTCTTTGTCCAGGTATGCACCGTTTTCAAACTTGACAGCTGGGTGCTCTAGTCCTATGGATTGGTCAGGGTTTTTAATCTGGACCACGGATCTTCCTAGGCCGTCCTCATAGATGCTAGCACCTAATCGGTTGGTCCTAAGGTACTCCAGCTGCGTTTTGTAAGGGCCTTCTACCCTGTATAGGTAAGGCACTCCTGAACTTCCGGTAGGTCTGTCCATGCCTTGGGACATTTCTGACTCACTGGTCTCAGAGCTAGGGTAGTATGAGTGGTGGCTCAACTGCTGGGCCCAAGACCTTGCAGTGTGATTGACACTAGCCTCTGAAGACCTAAGGCTTTGTCTCTCTCGTGCTAGATGTCGTCCTGACCGAAGGTTCATATGCCTAACTGATTATCCCAATTTTTTTCCAGAGTACAACCGCGTTGCCAGTCAATTGGTACCAGTCACTTAATTCTTTTTAGTTAATTATTGTGTTTATGGTCTTGTCTGATATCACGTCGTCAGGAACACTTAAATGTTCTTCGTACTTTAAGTTGATCGTTCCACATTAAGTTCTTTTTCTTTAGGTTTCGACAGTACAGAGATTGTGTTTTTAACTTGACTTTGAGTTTTTTAGGTAGTCTTCAACTTGATAACTGCCTATCGTCAACCTGACTTACTCCTACCTCTACTCGTTCTTAGCTTGAGCTAGGAAATGACAGAGGGAGTTGAGAATATTCCAACCTTACTTGTTGATCCCTTGCTTAATGGTGCTCGAGAACCCGGTTCTCAAGCTTGCCAAGAAACCTTGCTTGTGTACGCTCTCAGTTGCTCTCAATGGACCTATAAAGGACCCACGGTTAGCTCAATGCTTGTATTCGAAGAACAAAAACAACCACTTTCATTTATGTGACACAAACACACATTTGCATTGTGACTTTTAGGAAAATAATTCTAAAGACTCCTGACTTTGAGCCCCCTGGGTATGGTCAACTTCAAAATACCCTCTCTGAAAATCAATGCATTATCTTTATAAAAAACAGTTGAGGGCGCGTAGTATATGCCACGAGCTTTCCAACAAGCCCAAGAGCTCAAAAATTGGATTTCGTATGAAAAAGTTAGGACTGTTCAGGGTTTAGGGAGTTAATTCAGGATTCAATACAAGCTAACAGTCAAACAGGAATACTCGAGTAGCTTGTGGCACGGCCTAACAAGGCAATACTACACCCTAGAGTTTGTCCCACTCTTAATCACAATTTAGAACAATCACCTTGCCTTGAAAATTTGACCTAATTTGCCCTTCTAACGCGTTCGCAAAGTCTGTCGGTCGCGATTGACAGGTCAGTCGCGATCGACGTGTCGATCGCGATTGACAGGTCCGTCGTGGCTGTCAGTCGCGATTGACTGGTCAGTCGCGATTGACAGGGGTTACGAAAAGTCAATCAGTCGTGGTCAAAGCGTCGTTGACTCTGTCGGTCGCGATTGATGAGTCGATCGCGATTGACAGGTCGGTCGCGAGGGTCTGTCGATCGTGGTCAAACAGTCGTTGACCGTGTCGGTCGCGATTGACAGAGCCGTCGTGGTCTGTCCGTCGTGGTCAAACCGTCGTTGACCGTGTCGGTCGCGATTGACAGAGCCGTCGTGGTCTGTCCGTCGTGGTCAAACCGTCGTTGACCGTGTCGGTCGCGATTGATGAGTCGATCGCGATTGATGACTCGATCGCGATTGACACGTGTCACGCGTATGGTCAGTCGGTCGTGGTCAATCGGTCGTTGACTCTGTCGGTCGCGATTGACAGAGCCGTCGTGGGCTGTCGGTCGCGATTGACGTGTCGATCGCGATTGACAGATCTGTCCGTCGTGGTTTGTCGATCGCGATTGACAGAGCGATCGCGATTGACAGAAATCTGTGGAATTTCAAAAAACTAAACACATTTTTGGGAAGCTCTAGGCCTGTAGGTCATGGATATGCACTTTGTTTAGCAATTAGAGCAAGTTTTCAGTCGGTCGCGATTGACAGAGCTCGGCGACACACAGACAGTTACACAGATTTCCGTACCTGCGCAGGGTGCTGGGGATGATGATGCGGCCTGTACCTGCAGAAAGCTCACAAAACATGCAAAAAACAGCACATGCAAATTCGCTCTCTCGCTCTCTCTCACAAGTGAAATGAGGGAAATGAGGTGGAGATGGGAATATAGTCAAAAAACTGAAATTTTCGCGATGATGGAGATGGACGTGGGAGATGGTGATGATGATGATGGTAGTGAAGATGGTGAAGAAAGTAAAAGAAAATCGATGAGAGTGAAGAAAATACCTACAACTCCAACGCGTCAACTCTACGTCTTACCATCACACGCTCGTCCTCAAAGCTCGATCCCCGGCAACGGCGCCAAAATTTGGTGTAGCTCAATGATGAGTAGCACCTCCTTTAATGTCAATCCGGGAAGACGTGAGGATGGTATGAAGACCTCGAGCAAGTGGCGGCACAAGTGCGTGAGTGAGAAGCACACAAACATGCACACACATACACACACACACGCGCACACACGGCAAGACAAAGAGAGAGGATCAAGGAGTTCTTTAGATTACTTTCAAAAGCTCTTACAAGTTCGTTTCAATTACAATCTAACCTCAAAAATGAGCTCTCTAGCTCCTTTTATAGTTTTTGACTAGCTTTTGGCCCTGTCCAGACCTAGTGTCCGGCCTAGTTAAAAATTAGGTTCCAGGGCTTATTTGGGGGCTCAAACGAGATCTAAAAATTATGAAAATTGGTACGCAACTACTTCTAAGGCTCCTCAAGCTCAAGGACTCCTTGGCTTGCACAAAATGGAGCTACAAAAATGTGAAATGAGATTTACAATGATTATTAGTGATAAAAATCACTGTTGTTGTAGGGATTTCTTCTAGTGATCTGCCATACATATCTTCAAGCTCCCTACTTGCTCTTCTTCCCTGCATGTCCATCTCTCTGATTTGCATTAATGTCTTGAAAAAATATTGGCCTACTTGCCAGATCTTCTTTGACTGCCCTGTTTGCTCGTGCTGTCCCTTCGCTCTGACTCCCTTCTTTGACTTTCCCGTCTTGTAGTTCCTGATGTACCAAGGCTACTGCCAACAATAATGAATGTGGTCTTCCTTTGGTCCTCCTTGGCTATCTGAATTTGAAAGTACCCTGAGTATCCATCATACATAGTGTAGCTTTCATGAAATGACACTTCATTTAGGATTTCATCTTGGAATGGCAGTGGAAAATGATCTCTCTTGGTTGCTACATTCAAGGGATGATAGTGTTCACACACCCTCCTTTTACCATTATTCTTTGGGATAACTACTACTAGAGACACACATTTTGAGTTTGATATAGAGTAAATGAAATGAGCCTTTACTAGTCTATTTACCTAATTTAGTAGAGCCTCTTGCTAGAGTGTTCTAATCCTTTTGTGCTTTTGCGCCATGAACCCTAATTGTGGATTGATTTTGATATGATGATGAATGGTAGTTACACCCTTGGATCTCATTATAATTTGTAATGAACAATTTGGGGTACCTTTTGAGCATTTTGATGTACCTAGTCCTTTCCTCTAAGGCAAGATATTCCACTAGCATCTTTTGGAGATCCACTTCGGGTGTGGATCCTCACTTTCTGGTTGTTGTAGATCATCCTCTTTGCCTCCATCTTCCTTTCCTCCATCACTTTCAATGTCAA